>JAACNH010000946.1:0-72685 GCA_019447015.1 Hymenochirus boettgeri | reverse complement strand
GGGAAATCCTAGTTAGAATGAGGACATGGACAAAGTAGAATGATGGACTCAAGCCTATTACATATCAAGTTAGAATGATGGACATCCTAGTCTTCTTAATATAAATATAAACCAGTTAGTAGAGATGATGGACACTCATACACTCATAAGGTCTAAATTGAAATATTAAACCAGTGAATCATGGACACTCATAGCTCTAATGTAAATATCAAACCAGTAGAATCATGGACCTCATAGCTCTAATATAAATATTAAACAGTAGAATCATGGACACTCATAGCTCTAATGTAAATTTAAACCAGTTAGACATGGACACTCATAGCTCTAATATAAATATCAAACCAGTAGAATCATGGACACTCATAGCTCTAATGTAAATTAAACCAGTAGAATCATGGGACACTCATAGCTTAATATAAATATCAAACAGTAGATCATGGACACTCATAGCTCTAATGTAATTTAAACCAGTAGAATCATGGACACTCATAGCTCTAATGTAATATTAAACCAGTAGAATATGGACACGCATAGCTCTAATGTAAATTTCAAACCAGTAGAATCATGGACACTCATAGCTCTAATGTAAATATTAAACCAGTAGAATTATGGACACTCATAGCTCTAATGTAAATATCAAACCGTAGAATCATGAAAAACTATAGCTCTAATGTAAATATCAAACCAGTAGAATCATGGACACTCATAGCTCTAATATAAATATTAAACCAGTAGAATATGGAACTCATAGCTTATATAAATACAAACCTAGAAATGGACACCATAGTCAAGTAAATATAAACCAGTAGAATCATGGACACTTATAGCTCTAATGTAAATATTAAACCAGTAGAATCATGGACTCATAGCTCTAATGTAAATATTAAACCAGTAGAATATGGACACTCAAGCTCTAATTAAATATTAAACCAGTAGATAGAATCATGGACACTCATAGCTCTAATTAAATATTAAACCAGTAGAATCATGGACACTATAGCTCTAATTTAAATATTAAAACAGTAGAATGGACACTCATAGCTCTAATATAAATATAAACCAGTAGAATCATGGACACTCCTAGCTCTAATGTAAATATTAAACCAGTAGAATATGGACACTCATAGCTCTAATTGTAAATATTAAACCAGTAGAATATGGACACTCATAGCTCTAATAAATATTAAACCAGTAGACATGGACACTATAGCTCTAATGTAAATATAAACCAGTAGAATCATGGACACTCATAGCTGTAGTCAATGTCATATGTAAGTGACAGAAAATCATCACAATTATTATATGCAGGTTTCATGTTAATTTTTCTTAGTGTCAGAAATGTTAATGATTTGTCCAAAATTCCTAACCGTGGAACAATTGATGTCTCCATTTCTGTGAGAGTTGCCGTATTCTGTGTCCCATACTGTGACGCTCTGTGAAATTAACCAGAACTGCTTTCATGGGAATTAACAGCTGGCAAAAGAATTGCGGTTTGTACAGTGCGGAAGATTTACAGCACGTAGTCCAACTAATTACAATAAACACTAATGCAAATGGTTTTCTGCACTAACGTATTTCCTTCTCATTTCCCATAAGTAAACGCATTACCCTGCACTGACATATAGAAGAGACTTAGCAACACTGGCTTTAAAATAAAAATATATTACCGGCAGCTTGTGAAACCTAGTAGAACGTTCATGAAAAAGAAAATCACCTTTATGGGACTTGTACAGAAAAATCTGAATATGAAGCAGAGACTGCTGATTGCTAGACTCCTATCATTGCTTTTCAGTATAAAGGGGTGAATGAAAAGGATTAAATCCCACGCCCACTAGGCAACCATAGATGGAACTTCATTTGGAATCTACAGCTGTCATCTTTTAGGGATTTAGTTAATCTTGAAATATATTCAGTAATAGATAACCTCCCCATCCAATCAGTAGTCATATGGTGTTTACAGATTCTGGTCACTTAACTCACTCCGAAGGCTTTCATACTATAATTTGTACCTCCGTACAATCAGATTACATCTAATCCAAATGATTTGTGTTCTTTATGGGACAGATGAAGCGTAATCCTAGGAAACCCTAACTACCATACATCTCCTCGCGGAGATGTTACATTTTTCCATTTGCTTGATAGATGATGATACTGTAATTATGGTGGCACATTGGTGCTGTAGTTTAAGTTATTAGGCTTTTCGGGCTTCGTTATCTGCATCAAGAGTGATTTGAGAAAAATGTTTTAAAGATTAAAACAAAACACTATAATCAGCCTATCTGTCAACTGAGATCTATCTGCGGGTATCTCTGTCTATATTTTATCTGGCTGTACTTTATCTGGTGGCTGTCTGTAGCCACCTACATATCCTAAGCTGGGTACACATCAAACAATTTTTCACATTAGACAGAATACAGATCATTAAACCCCTAACATCAGGTGCAGTGGCGGTTTTTTCCTAGACGGATCATGGTTTGCAATCAACATTAGAGCCGTAATGTCGATTGAAAAATGTTTAAGCCACTCGGTTTTCTGAACACCACAGGAATGTCGGAAAGTATAAACGAGCGAAAAGCCGCGTTAACTTTTCGCTTTCCTTACTGCAATGTTTTTTGCGAAAAATACCGTTAACGCAATTTATAAAGGTCACGTTAATGGGTCGCGAAACAGTTTTCGCGACATATATTGCTTTTCGCTATACATCGCAGCGGTAATTTGTGCGAAAAGGCGATTTATTACAAAGCGAAAAGTGTTTTAGCGCATTAAATGGAGCCTATTCTTATCGCGAACTTGAAGATGGCGAAGTCCTCTTTTTCCACTGTGACTTTGTACATTGGATTCTTTCATTAATTTTACTGCACAAATAACTGTCAATCAATGCACGAAAAGCACATGACTACTATTTTTACCTTTTTTAGGACATATTTCTGAAGGTATACCGTATATACTCGAGTATAAGTTGATCCGAGTATAAGCCGAGGTACCTATTTTTACCTGAAAAATAAGTAAAAACTGATTGACTCGAGTATAAGCGAGGGTAGAAATTATGACCATTACTGCCTTCTGATTCTGTATTGTTTTGAGGTTTAAGTTGCCCTTTAAATGGACAGCAGAAGAAAGAATGTCAAACACTTTATGACTCTGCCATTAAGGAAAGGGTCTAGTGGCATGGACAGGTGGGCAAACTAGGGGCAGTCCTCTGTAATTTCTCAGCTGCACATGAACCAGTCTATCAAAAAGTGACATTGCAGAGCCCCCGCTCCTAACCGAGCCCTGTCGTGGCTTCTTACCCACAGCTGTAGGGAGAGGTTACGGTAATTCCTTACATTGGTCTGTACCAAATATGCCATATATTGTACCTAGCAGAAGTCTCTCCTGGCTGCACAAGCTGCTGCTCCCTGTGTGCCTGTGCGTCCACCATACACAGTGTGTTAGCTGCCTAGTCACTGAACACTTCTATGCTTTAGGTCTGCTGCCCACTCTGGTCTCCGTTGGCAGCAATGCAGGGGGCCATTTTTATGGGTTTTCTGTCCATCACGATCCCTAGGGGTTAAACGATCTGCGTAGAGAGAGACACTGACTTTCCTTTCAGAGCTGCCGGTAATAGCAAACGTTTCATCTATCACCTTGCTAATCAGCACTTGTAATAGATGAAACAATGTTGCTATTACCGGCAGCTCTGAAAGGGGAAAGTCAGTGTTACTACAGCAGATCGTTTAACCTCCTAGGGGATGTGATGGACAGAAAAACCCATAAAAATGGCCCCCGCATTGCTGCCAGGTCGGAGAGACCGGAGTGGGCAGCAGACCTAAAGCATAGAAGTGTTCAGTGAACTAGGCAGCTAACACACTGTGTATGGAATGACGCACAGGCACACAGAGAGCAAGCAGCTGGTGCTAGGGATCGTGAAAGCCGGGCAGGGAAAAACTTGAAAGCGGTGCCATGCAGGAATCCCTCCCTGTGGGGGCCCCTTAAAGATGTCAGGGCCCTGGCAATTGCACAGTTTACCCAGCCCAAAGGCCCTGCTGCCAAGGAAAGTTAAACACTTGCTGCTTCCTGGGAGGAACTTGACCCGAGTATAAGCCGAGCTTACATTTTCAGGCTAATTTTAGAACCTGAAAACCTCGGCTTATACTCGAGTATATACGGTATACGGTAATTGCACATTTGTCAATATTTGAGGATAATTTCCACAAATACCTTATTTCATGTAAACTTTGTTTGGCATGTTTGTTAACTTTTTTAGGTATTACTTTAGGCTGAGGCCACACTGCAATGCGCCTGAAGTGCGTTGTTTGTTGTGCTGTTACGCAGTTGCGCGTACAATTTTTCTTAAAATGTAAATCGCCCTTGTACCACCTAAAGAGAGAATGGAAATGTATCTTAACCAAAAGCACTTCCATTCTCTTAAGCATGGTACACACAAGCAACTTTTCCTCCTGGTCATTTGGCTCTTCCGACTGGTTAGCCAGGAGGAAGGACTGTTGGTCATGGCAATAGTGGCCGTCGGCTGACAGTTTACCATGACCGAACATGTGGTCCATAGAGGGCCACACGATCGGACGTAGTTTTCCTTTTGTCCGATTTGGACGAACGGTCGGTGGGACACTGGTGAAAACCCATGCGATTATTTTGTTCTGATCGACCGATACACTGAACTATTGGTTGACTGAAATAGTGCATGGTGTGTACCAGCCTTTAAAGGGTATGTCCACCATGAAAACCATTTTTTAATATATGATTCCTCCTGTCCCCCCAGCCCCAACCACTCTATTTTTACTCTTAGAAAGTTCCCCTAAACTTTACTTACCTCCCCTCTTTCCCCCGCCGCGCTGCCGGCCCTCTGCTTGCGAGAAAATGCAAGCAGAGGGGCGGGACCGGCAGTCGCGTCTGTGATTGGCTCAGTGCGGCGGAGGAAAGAGGGAAGGTAAGTAAAGTTTGGGGCACTTTCTAAGAATAAAAATGGAGCGGTTGGGGCTGGGGGGACAGGGGGAATCTTTGCTGGTACATTCTATCCATGGAACCAATCTATACCCTGTACATTCTATCCATATCACATTAGGGTTCATTTAAAATATACGCCCACTGCGGCCCACCAGATGTAGTTCAGTGATAGCTAGAGGGCCGCAGTTTGTCAATGAGTGGCATGTTTTCAAATGCTGCTTCTACATTGTAACCACTGCTTTTCTAACCTCCCTGTTGCATTGCCAGTTACTAGTTAGATATTTTTCTCATTAATGGCTGGATTTCTTAATCCTGAGTCCCACATAATACTCCTTGACATGATAATATGTTAAACGTGTGGCCCTCCAGATGTTTGAAACTGCCAGGGAGGGAAAGCTGAGATTTTTTAAACATCTGGAGGGCCACAAATTTGACATCCCTGGAATAATCAATGAAAGTGGGATTGTCATTATAGATGCAATAGGCTGTGAATGAATGTATCCTCATCCTGTCAGTCACATCGCCTAGATACAAGGCTAGATGCTGTCTAGTTGATGGAAAGAAAAAAAAAACTGGTACACACCGACAGATCATTTGCTGCACAGTCTAAATAATCCATTTGTAATCTGATGGTCAAAAGTACAAAAAGAGTGCACTGGAATTCCGTCCAAACAATTCCTCTGTGCATAGAAATATACACAAATGATCAAGATTTACCAGCACATCTGATCATTGTCCACAAATGTTAAAGGGCATCTATACCGAAAAATAGGTTATTTTAAATTGACCATAACTGGAAACTATAATTCTTCCCAACCACCACTGTATCATTTTTTTGTTGATCTGCCCCTTTATTTCTTTAGGTATCCAATCTAAAACTTCTTATATTTCAGTTGTCAGTCAAGTTCCTTGTTCTCAAAAACTACGGTATTTGTCTGTGAGCAGTTTCACTGTAGCTGGAATGGTGACAGAGTTTTGACAGTTGGAATGCTGTGTGCAGGTTTTACAGTTGGTTTGAGGGGAAAAAGTCAGGTTGGATGCAACTGGGAGTGGTTAAAAAAATGAAGGGGAATACTGATTCTAATCAAAATGTGTACTGGATTGAAGGCATGCAGCAATACACACAAATCAGAGTATGAGTAGATGAGGACCCGCTACACCTAGGATCAATATAGAAACTGTAGGCTGCACCTCCTCGTATCTCTGGTCCAGGTTCAGCAATTCAAATAAATGGAGGTATATGTGCAGTATACAGATGGCACAGATTCCAAGCTGTGAAACAAGATGTCTTTATTTTAACAAAACATGTGTGCTACATGTTTCGGACCAACGTCCTTTATCCAGCACACAAATCACAAATAGCACACAAATAGTAAGTGCTATTTACATGTATTCAATTATAGATTAAGATGAGGCAAAGTCATTTTTTCATTATAGTGTCCCTTTAAGGAACAATTAGTCTGTGGGCAATCAATCAGTGCACGTACTTTGTCTTTATGTGTATCAGCCCCAAATCTTTTACACTACATTGATTTTCTTTTAATTTTAGCTTGGGAAGCAATAGTCCTTTACAGTTGCTTTTTTTTTTTTTTTTTTTAAATGATAAATTTATGTAGCTGCATTTACAGTAACAGTTCTCAGGTGATTCCCATTCAGGTACATGGCTCTTTGATATCCGTTGGTGTTATTAAAACTTTTTATTGTTAGAAAATTAACGATAGTGAGAGTTGAGTGAAACCCTAGTATAATTGTTGCTAGGAATGCCTTGTGTATAAACACAAGGCATTCATAACATTAGGACCACTGACGGGTAAAGTGGATTGTTTAATTAAAATGGTATCTGGAAATAAGTGGGATATTTTTTGCAGCAATAAAATTGCTTTCAAAACCTGTATTTCCCAGGGAGGTAGGAAACAGTAATTCTATCATCAGTTCTGCTTTCTATCCCCTGCTGCTTGTGCTGCGGCTTATGACAGCTCATACTCTTGATACTTCCCCTGCCTTTAGTTCTGACTGTTTTCTTTTCTCTCTTACTTATGTGTAGAAAGGCATGCCAGCTGATTGGTGGAAGAGTTTAGCTGGGTCTTTTTGACAGATTACCACTAGGGTTAAAGTGTAGAATTAGAGGCAAATGTTCGGTCATCTACTTCTCTGAATAATGTATTATTTAAAAGGAGGAAGTTATTTTGGGCACTAAAGATGGCCTTTAATTCATTCATTGCCTTTGAAATTACTGGAAACAATAAGTAAGGTAGAGACTGGACCAAAAGTTGCAAGTTGCAGTGGTGCTTTAAAGGGTATGTCCACCCTTAAAAAAAATTTCTCACCTCCCTCTCCCTCCCGATTAGGATTCCCTCCCCCTAGTGTAAAACCCTTTTCACCAAAGATTCCCCCTGTCCCCCCAGCCCCAACCGCTATGTTAGTATTATTAGAAAATGCCCCAAACTTTACTTACCTTCCCTCTTGCCTCCGCCGCACTGCCAGGCCCTCTGCTTGCGAATAAATGCAAGCAGAGGGAGAAGGGCTGCAGTACGCATGCCAAACTTCTCCCGGAGGCCAGGTAGGAGGCAGAGTCCTATATGGACTCTGCTATCCTCCTGGTGGGCAGTTTTTGGGACTTTGGGGGGGACTACAGGAGAACTTTATGGAGCTGGGATGTGAGGTAAGGATTAAACTACACTACATGATGGGGCCAGTAGTGGGGGGATTATAGTTTTGGGGGTGGACATGCCCTTTAATAGCAGAAGAAACATGACATGTTTCGGGTCCAAACACCCTTTTTCAAGTGTAACAATGAATGCTGAAACCCCTCCTTTTAAGGAGTTCCTCAAAAAAGTGGGGTTTCAGCATTGATTGTTACACTTGAAAAAGGGTGTTTGTACCCGAAACATGTTGTGTTTCTTCTGCTATTAAATCACAGCTTTAACTTGCAACTTTTGGTTCAGTCTCTACCTTACTTATTGTTTCCAGTAATTTATGTGCTCATGGGCAGAAGCACCAAGAGACTTTGGACCTTCCATTTGGTGTAAGACCAGGAACTATATACATTCTATGCCTTTAAAT
Organism: Hymenochirus boettgeri; assembly: GCA_019447015.1. Classification (NCBI taxonomy): domain Eukaryota; kingdom Metazoa; phylum Chordata; class Amphibia; order Anura; family Pipidae; genus Hymenochirus; species Hymenochirus boettgeri. The sequence goes on along the minus strand of JAACNH010000946.1, from coordinate 64,678 downwards.
CACATGTATTTTGCATCATGGTTTTGCAAATTGTCATTGACTTTAGCCAGTCGGAGACGGTCTAATTTTTTAGTCTAGTGAGTAGAGAAGAGTCCTGATTTCCTGATTGATGAACCTGGTTTTGTTTCGAAACTGCTGGTTTCCAAAATCCACAGATCTGACAGATTTTTTCAGAAATTTCAAAAGTAGGAAGGAAAGAACATGGCGAAAAAAGCAATTGAAAAGTCCTGTGTAAAATACGGGGTTGAAAAATTCATCTTCAGTGTGTTTGAAATCAGATTTTTGGAATTTAAAAAAGTTCTGCATAACTGCTGGTGACATGAAAGTGACCAGTTTTGTTTATTTCTGGTAATAGGGGAATATAAAGCCCCCCACATACAATGGCTCAATATTTTGATCATTTCAGTAAATTTGATCAAATCGCTCAAAATATTGAAAAATTGAGTTTTCCAATCGACCACTTGACAGTATTGAGTGTCATATTGGAAAAATGAAGATAGGGCCAGGCTAAAATTCCCCTACTACCCCATCTTCAAGTCCCCATGTCTCTGCATATTTCAAGGGGAAATCAGCAGAAAGCTTGGGAGGGGATCTTCGAGCGGTTCTTTTGATTGTATTTCTGATTGTTGCACTTGGTCAGAAATCTGATTGGAAGAACACCTTACGAGTATGGCTAGCTTTAGGTTCCATGCACATAAATTTCTAGGTACATTGGCCACCTGGCTCTTTTGTTTAGTGATCATTTCATTAGCCTGTTCGTTCTTTGCAGTGTCACAACAAGCTGGAATGTGTAAGAAATTCTTTGAAAGCAAAAACTTCGCTGCAGTTAAGTCTTTCCCACTTTAGACTTTGTTTATATTGAGAGCAGTGGCAGTAAAACAATGTTGTACAGCATATGTTGTTTAATCTGTTACATGTGAGATCTAAGTCTGTTTGTCATTTCTTTTCTGAATATGGTTTTAATTTATTGTGTTTAATGAAATATGCTTTGTTTAGTGTTACTGAACTAGATTATGTATTTCAATATTGTTTTAAACATGTGCAAAAATCCCTGGTAACTGTTACATCTTGAGTTATGAATGTATTTCATTTTCATGTTATTTTCAGGTCCCTTTCATGGGGAATGAGGGCCAACTTAAAAAAAAATATTTTTAGTGTCTTCTACACGTTACTGCTATGTACAGTGAAAATAATTATCAATAATTTAACACAAACCACATTAAGACAAACATCATGAGAATTAAATTCTCTGTCCCCTAATATATACATGAAATACTAGTTATTGCTGGGTATGAAACTCTTGTTATTATGGTTAAGATATGGTGTATACTGTATAATTTACTAGTTATTGTTGGGCATGTTTTGTACACATGTAGCTGGCATATTATACGCACACACATACAGCATAAAGCAACATATATTAAATATAAAGTAAAATCAAATAAATGTTTGAGCACAATTTACTCCTGTGATGAGCATGCAATTGCTATGTCTTCCACCCAAAAGTCACACAGGTTTTTAAAATGCCCATATGGCTCTAACATGAGTGATAGAAAAGAAACCCTTTAAATAAGTAATCAGTGTACCATCATTTGCAACACTGAATCTTTGATCTTGATCAAAGTGCAAAAACTGACCGTGGCCTACTTTAAATGAAAGCTGGGTACACCCATCCAATAATTCAGCCCAACCGATATTGTCTGGGTGTGGGTAACAAAGGCCGAGAGATTGTTTTGTCCTTTGTGTGATTGATATTAGATGCACATCAGGTGCATTAATATTGTGAATATTAATCATACCTGCTTGAGCAAATTAGTCAATTAGTCAATTACACTTGAAATGTATAGCACATCTTTTGTACTCTGTGCATTGTGAGCGAGTTGTTAATTTACTGTGTCACAATGTTACCCAATTTTGCTAATTGCAGTAGTGGTTATTGTGGAATGTGTGGACACTCAGCAGTGCAAAGATTAGCCACTTTATCTTTGGTTCCACCTCTTTAGTGTGTGTGTGTGTGGGGGAGGAGTTAATTTTTTGTCTTTTCCTGGGGGCATTGAATTAGACATTCTTGTACCTACTGGGTTGGATAAGTTGTTAATAATGGAGTGGTCAAAGGACTGCTGGATTTTTGTGTTCAAAGCAAGTATAAAGTTATATCTATTTAACATGTAGTATTGGATATTTTATGATTATGACTGAAAAATGAACTTTTTTGATGGAAGGGTTTTGTTTACCATATAAATGGAAGGGTGGGGTGGGTTAGGGGTGTATCAGTAGGTGTTTACCTCTGTCTGTATAGTGTGTGGAGGGTATGTTTTTGCATTACTGACCATTATTTTGTAATATTATGACTTTTATTTTAAAATTGTATGTATAATTTAATTAGAAATTGCTACTTCTTTATGCAGAGTCAGAACTCTGAGTGGGAGGGGCCCTTGGGGGCTGCAAGGGGAGAAGGGGACACAGGGAAGAAGGAGAAACAGGGAAGAGGAACTGCCACATGGTTTCAGAGCAGGAAGTGGAGGGGATCATGTAATGCTACTACCATATCACACATAAAAATGTAAATATCTTTAAAACTATGTAAAAAAAAATGAAAGTAAATTGCAAAAATACAGCTGAATGACCTGGTCGGAATCCTGACTGCAATGGGTCCAATAGATTATTAGCATAGAGGTAAATAGTAATGCGTATAGAGACAAGACATTCTAAGAGTTTTGACACAAACGGTTAAAGGGAGACAGGGTGGTAGTTCGAGGGACAGGAAGGGGCCAGAGTTGTTTTTTTAAGAAGAAGTTTGATGCACGCATGTTTGAATCATTTTTTTTTTAGCCTTTTATTTTTGTCCTTCGGGTAGACCTTTTAGTAGATAGTTCCCTTGGACCTGTAAGATATCTATTGTCTAGGTAACGGTTCTAGATTGGTTTTAAATATAGTTACCCCTTAGTATGGCTTCCACGTGTGTGTGTACCTGTGTCAGGTTGGGGGGTAAAAAACTTTTTTGATGATCGGTCAAAATTTGTTTGATTAGTTACCCTTTAAGTATGGCTACAGCAGGAATAAAAGGGTTGGTGTGTTTACCATTGTCAGTTTGGGGGTTAAAAACTATCAGGGAGATTCAATAAAAGTTTTTATTGTTTAAAATGGTGCTAATTTTGCCCCAACCAATCAGATGTTAGCTTTCAAATGTTAAATAAGATCTGATTAGTTGGGGCAAAATTAGCACCATTTTAAACAATAAGAACTTTTATTGAATAACCCTGTACGTTTTTTGAGTATTGGTCCAAATTTGTTTTTTGACTTTAGTTACCCTTTAAGTATGACTATCTTTCTTTTATTGATGATGATTTTTTTTTTTTAGTATAGTTACCATTTAAGTATGGCTACCATGGGAATGGAAGGGTAGATGAGTAGGTGTGTGTACCTGTGTATGAGTGGGAGTTGGGAGTATCCGTGTTTGTGTTTATGACCATCAAACTAACTTTTGATCACATGACTCATAAACTTTGAAATATCCACATTTGAGGATTGTTCCCATTATAGTCTATGTAAAAAAAAAAAAAAATTCTCTTATGTGTCCATCGCTTTTGTACTAAATTTTGTGTCTCCAGCTCAAAAACTGGGAGGAGAAGTCCAAAAAAGCAGAAGAAGAAAACGGAAGAAGAGGATTTGGGTATCATCCGCGTTATAGGTGATACTTAAAGCCAGATGAGCTGATTATATCTCCCAAAGAAATAGTGTAGAGGGAGATCAGCAAGGGTCCTAATACCGAGAGGCACAGTGTGCAGTTAGAGTAGACTTGGACCCAGGTGCATTTTATTTGAGGTTTGCATATAACAAAGTCAATAAACATATGTGTGTTACCTGGGATCCTGCAACCGTGTGCTCCCACAGGGAGAGTCGATCCAAAACTGAGGTCCGGAACCCTCCAAAGTGCATTAAAGTGAATTTAAAGTGCCGGACCAAGACTCAACTCCATAAAAGTTACTTCTTACCTTACGTGGGATTGAGTCTTGGTCCGCTTCTTTGGATGCATTTTATTTGAGGACTGTACACATAAAAAATGTCCCCATATTCGCCGGTAACAATTTTTTACCTGTTTCTTAGGACTGGGCATGTGGGTACAACATAATGGTCAGTGAACAGACTATGAGATACTGGAATGCTGGGAAATAAAGCTCAAACCCCTTGTTAGTAAGGTAAGGGGTACAAAGTGCTTGAGACTTCTTAGCCCAGCTTAGTGCAAGGCATTTCTCATTAAGGTTTGTACACACGCTCAATATGCACCCAAAAATTTGTTTGTTCGTTGATCCACCTGGCGCATCCAAAAAAAAAAAATCCAAACTAAAAGTATCACTGATTTGATTAGCAGAAAACAAAGCATACAGGAAATCAGAGGAACAGTCCTTTCAGGGACTTTGGATAGAAAATACTACGGTAGTTTACACTAGTAAAATATTACTAAACACAGTAACCAAAGAGCACATAAATTATTGGTCTGCAAGAAATAAAATAAATGAATATTGTACCATTTAAGTCTTTGGGGGTCACAGTTTTTTTTCCTGTTGGGGACTAGAAATGACAATCATTTCTAATCAAAAAGGACAATCCTTATTTATAATAAAAAAGGAGCATGTCTTCCTATTGGGATTAAGTGGATTTGTAACGCCAAGTTTGGAAGGCTGGATCTAGTGAAATAGGTAAAACTAGAGTGAGAACCGAGTGATTTTGATCCTCAACCTGGGTACTTTAATGTGAGGTTACATGGTGATAGGATCACTTTATACAAATATACTAATGGGCCGTTTAATAAATGCAGTGCAGTGAGTAAACTTTAAAACTGTGCAACTCTCTCCCAGTAGAGGTCTTCATGGCAAGTTTATTGGATAGCTTCAAGAGAGGGATGGATAAGTTTCTAAAATTAAAAATATTGAAAATTACTGGTATTAAAGAGAAACTAAAGCCTCAGAACAATACTGAATGAAAAAACAGAGCACCTTCACATAAAATCAGTAATTTGTGTCTCACCTGTGTCTTCATGGCAAACCCCCATCTAACACTGCTTCTTCCTGTCTTAAACCATTCTCTCTTGCTGCTCCATACCTTTGAAAGTCCCTCCCTCTCTTGCTTTGTCAGGTTACATCCATTAATACTTTTAAATCTAAACTTTTATCCTACCTTTCTGAGCACCAGAACAATAATGTAGTGTAATAGTGTAAACTACCGAAGTATTTTCTATCCAAAGTCCCTGAAAGGACTGTTCCTCTGATTTCCTGTATGCTTTGTTTTCTGCTAATCAAATCAGTGATACTTTTAGTTTGGATTTTTTTTTTTTTGGATGCGCCAGGTGGATCAACGAACAAACAAATTTTTGGGTGCATATTGAGCGTGTGTACAAACCTTAATGAGAAATGCCTTGCACTAAGCTGGGCTAAGATCAGGTTCAATTTATTAGGCAGCTCTGTACTATGTTCTTTCTATAAGTGTAACTATGAAATGGTAATACTAAAGGGTACGCAGATGGTATGCAATCTGTTCGAGACTATGGCTGATCTTGTGAAAGATTGAGCCTAAACTCTTATGAAAAATACATATTATACATATGTATTATTACACATAAATATATTTTGTTTTGTGCCTAGACTTACAGATATTTTGTTCAGGCTGAAATATTGGCCATCATTTCCAATTTGAAGGATCTGTGAGTAATCGGACATGTCTAAATCACAGCTGATCCTGCAATTTTTAATGGATCACAAGAATAGTTGGCCTGAAACATTTCCAGAATTGTATAATTCTGCAGGATTGTCAGACCCTGGTTAATCTTTATGACTTCTCAACCTTGTTAACAGAATGGTCATGGCAAAGATCAGTAGTTGAAAGGAGGGGGGCAGGCAGATATATACGTTTTTGGAGATCCACATAATAAGAGTTGGAACCTGCAGAATTAAAAAGGTATGTCTACAATTTGTCCACTCTATTTAAACTACTGTCAACCAAGACAGATATTCAGTCAATTTGACCCAATTTGTAGCAAACAAAGTTAATTTTGTTAAAATTGTGTTGTGCTTCATTGAATTATTTCATTTATTTCATTATTTCATTTTCATGTGTAACATGTGGGTTATTTTATAATTAGAGTAAACATGCTCAAAATCTTCTGCTAAACAGATTTTCAGTGTAGCTTAAATTTCTTTTTCTTTTTAGAAGACCTTTTAGAAGACCTACGATAGCAACCGGAGTTGGCCGAATGACTGGGAAGGACTAGGCTTTGAAGCAAAACTTCTGCTGCTCTGTAGAACATAGCACCTGAACATTATTGTTAAAGCGCTACAATATGTAAAAAGTTAATATTTAGGGTGGACATGCCCTTTAAGATAGAGAATGCCAGGATGCATTAATAGCAACCTGAGTTGGACGAATGACTGGGAAAGGCTAGATTACGAGGCAATACTTTTGCTGCTCTGTAGAAAGTAGCACCTGAAAATGGCAGCAAGATTATTTTAGCTTAAGCAGAGCAATGTTGCTGGTGATGTTTCCAGCTAGCACTGTGAGCTGTGACACCACCCTTTATACTGCTATAAGTTTGTATAGATTGCAGCTAGAAGCATGATCCTGGAATTCTTTTACAGGTAGAAATGTGATATTGTACCCCACAGTTACCATTTAAATGTAACTAGCAGTCGTACATGGCGTTGCCGGTGTACACTTGTGGGTAAAGTATTTTTTAAGTGGAGGTGTGTGTTTGAGGAGGTGACATTGCTTGAGGGACGTATAGCACATACTGTATGTTTATTGCAAAACCTTATATACAATGTTATCAGTTTTTCCACTTGGAGCGTAAATATACAAATGTTGTGGTGAACCTACTCGTGAACATGCTACATGGAATTTGCCGTTGGGAAAACATGTTAATTGCAACTGAATACCGCAGCACTTGAGTTATTGACAGGTGTCAGTATCTCTGAAGCATGTGACGTGCGGCTCTTTGTCTGTGTTGTTAAAGCTGGGCTTCATTCTGTTGCGCTTTCTGAGTGTTGTGTGTTTTTATTAAGTGTGCTCAATTGTTTGCACATTTGTTAGCAGTATGTCACCTTGTTTGCACTGTAACACTTAATACTTGCTCAAGGACCACTTTATATTGACTATTAAATCACAATCAATAAAGTTACTTTCTGGTCCAAATTGAAACTGCCGTGATGTCTTTGTTCTTTTAGTTGTAACTATCTGTGAAGTGTGTGACATGTGGGCAGTGTGTGTCTGTTTCTTAAGTCCAGGCAATGCAGGTAATTCCTTTGTAGTCCATACCCCCCAACCGTCCCTTGTTTGAATAGGTGGATTGGGCATGTCTGCGATGTAGCGGTGGGTGGGGGCACGCCATTCTAGGGTGTGGACTGTTGTGGTGTCCAGGAGGCTTGGACGTGAGATTTGGTGGTCGCGATATTTGGAGGCATGGTCTCGCTGTTTCAAAGCATGGGTGGGATGTTTGGGGTGGGCCTGTGATGTATGGGGGCATGGACAGGATGTTTGTGTATGTGGGTGTGATTCGGGAACAGACCTCGGAAGTTTGGGGGCATGGCCATAATGTATGGGGGCCGACCATAATGTTTTGGGGGGTGACCGCAATATCTGGTAGTGTGGTCACAACATTTGGGGTCATGGTTGCAATGCATGGCAGTTATCTTTGGGGGCGTGGCCTTGATGGTTGGGGTATGAGCGTGAACGTGATGTTTGGGGGTGTGGCCATGACAGCAGTATCTGGGGGCGTGTTCACATTCCAGGAGGCTCTGCTTTAAATTTCTTTAAATGACAATAACCGCAATAACCGCAGAACCTCAAATGTCATTCATATCACCACTAGTAACATAGTCTTTCCAGGGTTTATATCTGTATATAAATGTCATTCATATCACCAATAGTAACATACAGGGTTATTTAAGAAAAGTTCTTATCGTTAAAATGGTGCTAATTTTGCCCCAATCAATCAGATGTTAGCTTTCAAATGTTAAATTAGATCTGATTGGTTGGGGCAAAATAAGCACCATTTTAAACAATAAGAACTTTTATTGAATCTCCCTGATAGTCTTTCCAGGGTTTATATTTGTATATAAATGTCATTCATACCACCAATAGTAACATAGTCTTTCCAGGGTTAATATTTGTATATAAATGTCATTCATACCTTCCAGGAGCAAATTGTAATGTGTTACAGACCTTAAAGGGCATCTATAGTGGAAAAAACACATTGCAAAGTTAAATTCATGTACTCTGTACTGCCTTCATCCTACTTCTGTCTGACTCTGTTTTACCATGGTGTCAGATCTCTCTACAGCACTCCCCCCTCCCCTCTGTTACCTCCTCCATGTCTCAACTCCTGCTAACCGACAAGCTTATCATGTGCAGTAGGAGTTAAAAGTTCAACATCCTGAAAAACACACTCACGCACAGTGGCCAATAAAAAGCAAGCTGTCCTGGAGACACGGAGCTCTCTCGTGTCCTGATCTCTCTCTTTGTGACCCATCATCAATCAGTGAAAGCAGGGCCGGCCTTAGCATTAATAGCACCCTGTGCAAGATTCGTTACGGACACCTAGAACCCCTTCCAAAACACCCCCCTGGGCACACTGTTTAATGCTGCTTGCCTTGACCTGCTTCAAATCAAGTCTGCCACCTGCACTTACTGTCTAACAGTATTTGCAATGCGTGCTTGTATATATCGTGCGTACAGCATTACATAAAACGTAGCGCACTAAATGCACAGACAGAACAGCACAGCATACAGAAAACTTTGTGTTGGGGCTTTGTCTATGGGGTGGTGCTGTGACATACATTTGATCTGCAGGTCTGTAACTGTGGGGGCTATGGCACTGATGCACAACTTTTACCTACAGGTCCGTGACCTAACACTTCTTGCTGGCGCACCCCTGGTAGTGCAACCTGTGCGCCACACAGGTCGCCCATATCAAAGGCTGGCCCTGAGTGAAAGCTATCAAGAAGGGGGGGTCGAGTGCAGCCTTATCTCTGTCAAAGCTACCTCTCCCCCCCCCTGCTTATGCTATTATCTCTATGTTTGTTACAGAGCATGGAGGAGGGAGGGAGTTGAGCAGGGAAGAGGATCACGTCACAGGGATTTGATTGACAGTCCAAGTAGGAGTACAGGAATGCAATCACATATTCTTCTAACTTGTGCATCTCAGGACAGAGAGGGAATCTGAACAAAGTGAAGACACTCTAGGGGTTGGGGAGAATTATAGAACTCATGGAAAGAAAGAAAAAAAAGTTCATTTTCTCACTATAGATGCCCTTTAAGGGAAATGTCTGGTTCCCTCTGTTACAGAAGCTGTTGCTCTGTGTGTGCAGCTCTCTGAGTTGTGTAGCCGTACAGTACGCTGTTGTTGTGTCACTGAAGTGGACTTTGTGTCTGTGTTGTTGAAGTCGGGCAGCACACAGAGCCCAGGCCCTTCATCTGAGTTACTGAATTGGGGAATCACACTCTGCAAGTGACGTGCAGGCTTTTTATTGTAGAACTTAGACTTCATGGGCTTCGCCATTATGTTGATTCATTCAGGGGTGTGGCTGTGAGGTGAGCACATACATACATACATACATACATACATACACACATACATACATACATGATTTCTGCTTTATATAGTAGATAAGTGTGGGTATTTGAACCTGTGACCTTATGAAATTTGTCTGTCTATAAGCAGCACATGAGCGGCTGACTGCTCCCTTTGCTAACGAGAAAATGTCCACCTTGTAGTCAATGGTACAAGTGCCGTGTACCTAAAGATTGAGTGTCCATATAGTGTTTGTTCAGCATGACAATCTTCATGCTTTTTAAAATTGCTTTTCACTAGCTTGTCATTAGTCCGACGTTCTGGAGGTACGGCACACAGGAACTCATGTTCTGGCATCCGGATGATAAATGGTTAGAATAAAAAAAAGGTGTTCAAACAATGAAGTGAACAAATTAATGCATTGGTGGTTACTTGCTATCCGCTTCATTGACAGCTGAACGTCAACATGATGCTCATGTAAAACTAGCCTTATTAACAGATTCCACTTATCTTACTACGCATGGTTGTTCTGAGGAGGAAAGTTAACAATTTAAAGGGAAAGTTCAGTGAAAAATATCATTTAAAATTTTTTTAGTTTATGTTATGCATACTTAGTAATTATACCTATTCTCTTCTGTTGATGATCAATAAATTATTTATTAATATATTATTTATTATTCAAGGATTATAAAAAAAAATATATTATTTATTAAGTGTTGTATTAAAAACCTCAGAACCTAAAATTATTTTAAAATCACTGCTGCATTGGTGCAATCTAATCTGTAAAGTTGTGTTATGTGAGGTCATTTGGTTGTGGAAGAAGTAGTGATACATTCAGTACAAAGATGTATCTCAAATTAGGAAATCTGAATTTTCAGAATTAAAAAGGCAGCAATGCTGAAATCAAATCCAGTCAAAATAGTCTTGCCACATATGAAAATGTACTGGGTACAGATGATTCGAAAATGAGTTAATTGTTGCTTGCAGCTTTATGCTTTTGTTCATATAAAAAACTAAAATAGCACACAGTGCATCAACAGTACAATCTTCTAATTAGGGTTGCTTTCCTAGCATCTGCAGCCCTATTCAATGTCTTAAGTAATAAGAGTATTGATCAACAAAATTATCTATTATTTATCTTTTCTTTTTTGGAGATCTTTATATTTATATTTATTTATATCCTATTGCAACTATGCCTCTCTGATTACTTTCTACTACTTACTTTAACTATCAGTGTACTTCTGTATTTGCAAATGTAAGCCTCCTCACAAAGGAATTTTAGACTTCCATTGCATTTTAAACAAAGAAGGTGAGAAGACAATGAGCCTAGAAATGAGTTTCTGGAGTGTTTTCTTTTAAAATCTATGGGATTGGCAACTAGAATATATTAATGGAGTTATAGTATTTGAATTAAAACTTGCAAATAGAGATTGTCTACTCTTATTCAGTTACACAAACAGCCTTTGTGACCATAGGTGGGCCCATCTTCTTACTTTTCCTATGACAGGTACAGCATCTGCCCATAAAACTACTGTAGATGAAGCATGGAGGGGCCCCATCATAGATTTGCTTGGGGTGCCCAGTGATTCCTAGTTATGCCACTGCATTGCTGATATGTAGCATCTGACAGACAGATTTGATTGCAATTTATCAACAATTACATACACACTTTAACAAACATATATCTCTATGCTGTGTCTAGGGCGATTAAGTGGCCACACATACTTTATTGCTAGCAGCCTAAAATAATTTATGGAGAGGCATCAGTGGCCGATTTTCAGTCAAACCAACTAATAACAATGTCGAAAGATGTAATAATAAGAATATAAGGGATACGTAAGCATGCCAGGTTATCTGCTTACCTATGATGTGTTTTATATCTAGATATAAAGTAAATAAACAATATTATAGTTTGCTTCAAAAACAGCATTGTCAGAAACTAGACATAATGTATTTACAGGGCAACTATGCTAAAAAATAAACTACATTTCCCTGGAGGTAGGAAATTGCACTCCTACCTACCTGGCTGCTCTCAGCAGTGAGCTGTCAAAAATCCGCTTGTACAGTAGCTGACCACTTACAACTCATTCCTCTTCTCTCATTTAACAGGATGGATCACTTTACAATGTTGTGGGGAGCCTTCACATACATTAGATTGCCAGGCAAAACTGATTGTTGGCTGCTTTGGCCTTCAATTATCTAACATGTCTACACTGCTTAATACAAACTGCTGCCCCACTTTATTTACTATGGTCCTAAGGGATGGCATCTTTCAAGTCTAAAGGATAGGTTATGTCACAAACATTGATTTGGCTGGATAGAAGGTTTCACCATCAGAAATGGTGCTTGGGATGAATAGGAAGAAACACTTAAATTGCATCAATTTTCAGGATGTTAAAGAATTTTTCATTAAAAAATGTATAATGTTCAAGGTTATTATTCAGGAATCACCCAAACTAAGGATAGATTGCATACAGTTCTATTCTTGGTTCATGTCCCATATTGTGCGCCAGTAAATAAGTTAATGTGTGGGGCATAAAGTGGAGTGCTGTATTTAATAGTTGACAGTTCTACTAACATACAGGGAGATTCAATAAAATTTCTTATCATTTAAAATGGTGCTAATTTTGCCCCAACCAATCAGAACTAATTTAACATTTGTAAGATAACATCTGATTGGTTAGGGCAAAATTAGAACTTTTATTGAATAACCCTGATAGTGTTTTATATTGCTTACCTACGCCATTCCCTGCTTTATCTAGTTGTGTGATTTTACATTTCTAGAATCTGCCAAACATTTCCTTTTGGTACAGAAAGTGTACATTTCCTGGAATAGCCAGTCAAATCCAATGATATCTCTCCTGTGCCTCTGTTTCTTTCACTTGGTGACCTTGTAGAATACCCATTTACTGTTTCATACCGGAATTCATCATTAAACCTTTTTTTTAAGATATTCATTTTTTTACGCGTCTGTTTCTTGTAAGATCAAAGTAAAAAGTGCTTTGTATTTCAACATATAATAAGTTCTCAGGGGGGTTCATTAAAAATAAAAAAGTTAAAAGGAAAAAGCGAGAAGCTGTCGGAATCACATTTTTTGTGTATGTGAAGAGTAATGTTTCCTTTTTAGAAGACATTTGAAAGAACTGTGCAAAGCTTACAGGGTTACTCACACTGAGTCTTTCCACCTTAAAGGGATGTTTTTGTCCTGATTAAAGCATTGCTAGAAACCCACACATGTGAGCAATGATGATCTCAAACACATTTTTTGTTACAAACAGATCTACGACATTTCATTTTTGATAATATAAGAGAAGCTCAGAAACATGCCTTTTTTAAGTACCATTAAAGGGCATGTCCACCTCTGTTTTGGAAATTTACTGTAGTGTAGGGCTCCCTCTCCCTCCCCAACCGCTATAGTAGTTTGTCAAAAATGTAAGCCAATCTCTCTTTCCCGCATCGGGTTACATTTTTGACAAACTACTACAGCAGTTGGGGGTGGAAGAGGGAGCCATACACTACAGAAAAAGGATTTGGACATAGGGGGAGGGAGAGGGAGGGGGGGGCTTCACTGCGCATGTCATTTTTCTTCCGGAGGAGAGACAGGAGGCAGACACCATTTGGGACACAGGCAGGCTCCTGCTCTACGTTTTTTGGGACTTTGAAGAGAAATTGCAGGGCAGTCATTTGGAGCAGGGATGTAAGGTAAGGATTTTACAACACTACACAGTGGGGCCAGTAGTGGGTTAAAATATAGTTTTGGGGGTGGACATGCCCTTCCAGGTGAAGTCTCAAATGAATGATTCCACCTCTATTTTTAGCTTATTATTTCATATAATACATAAGGCTAGCCAACCCCCCCCCCAAAAAACAGCACAGAGAAACACACCGTCTCTCCCCTCCTCCCTGTCTACCCCCTCTCTGTCTCTCTCCCACCCTGTATTAGTAATTTATATACAAAGCCATTTTCCTACTATATAAATAGTTAAGTGACATTCTTAATGAAAAGTAAAGAAAGGGCTGAGCATCATCTCTCTCGCCCTCTCCCCACGTCCCGTTTGATACACTGATTGAGTTACAATGTAGAGGAGGAGCAGACCCATTCCATTGAGTCATAAAAAATTGACCCCGCTATCCGCTCCTCTGTGTCTAAATCGTAACTCAATCAGTGAAACGAACTGGGTGGGGAGAGAGACAATACTCGGTCCTTCCTTTACTTTACAATAAGAATGACAATTAACTATTTATATACGGAAAAAACTGCTTCCTATATAATTACTAATACAAGGAGGGAGAGAGACGACGGGGAGGTGCAGTGGAAAATGGAAAGTCACTCAGTGATGTCACTAAATGACTGCAATAAGGATTTACGCCACTGCACCTCCCCATTCTAAATCCCTAGCCTTATGTTGTATATTGCTGATTTTACAATAAATGGGGTTCAGGTCATGATTACTTAAATAGGCACATATACTTTATTTAAACCCTGCTGGTGTCTTAAGTATTGATTTTCTGGCACCAGCAGCTTCTTTTCAATCACATTATACCTGCATTGAGGTACATCTTATTCATAGTAACAAATCTTGTGTATATCAGGGCTAGAAAAAACGTCCAATTATTTAGGAGCCAGCTCCGAAAATTTAGGAGACCGCAACTTCATACCACCCATCAATGATCAACCACTTGACAATGTTGCACAGAGTATTGGAAAAACAAGGGGAAATTTAGAAAAGATCGGAGCCTCAAGGTGGGGAACTTCGTGCGGTTCTTTTCACAGATAGAAAGATAAATATAGAGAGAAGGATAGATGGACAGACAGTTTGAGATGTTTGGGGGAGCTTGAGATCCCTTTCCCATTAGAACTTAACTTTCCTAGTGCCAGCAAACTTTCCACTTATGATTAACTTTCCCAGTGCTAGTAACTTTCTCGTTACTTTTAACTTTTCCAGTGCCAGCAGACTTTCCAATTACCATTAACTTTCCCATTGCCTTTAACTTTCCCAGTGCCAGCAAACTTTCCCATTACTTTCCCATTACTATTAACTTTCCCATTACCATTACTTTCCTAGTGCCAGTAGACTTTCCCATTACCATTAACTTTTCCAGTGCCAGCATAATAGTGTCAGGATAGAGATCTCAGAGCTGCCTGTCACAGAGGCTGCTTGTTATGTTAAACTCTAATAACCGCTTTTATTTCCCTGAGCTAGAACTGCTCTCCTGTATGTTTCAGCTGAGCTCCTATTCCCCTCCCTTCACCTTCTTCAGTTTGCAACATTGTTACAGATTAGGGAGTGATGAACTCTGCTCAGCCTATTCAGCAACAATGTTGCAAACCTACATACAGAACATAGTGAAAGGGAGGGTAATAGGAGCTCAGCTAATACAAACAGGAGAGCAGTTCTAACACAGAGAAATGAAAAATATGTCCAGTCATGTTTGATATTGATTGGATAAATCATGTGGAATAAGAATATAGGTTTTTTGAGATATTACTATGTACAGATTTAAAGTTACATCGGTCTGTGTAAATTGGGAATTAATGGAAGGTTTGGGGTATGTCCTAAAGTTGTAATCCCACCCTCATGCAGATGGGAGGGGAGGAATTCAGATTTCAGAGACCTTTAAAGGAAAACTTTCTAATGTCTGTTTGTCATATTTTTGAAGTCCAATCTGATTGGGATGTGTTCATTTCTTCCTGCCTCTGGAACCAGAATTCTGTAAGCTCTGGAATTTTCTCCTTTTTATTTTATATAAATCTTTTGTACCTTTATTGGAACACCATTTTCTATTATTTTTGTATTCTGCAATGTCCACCTTTTGGTAAATTAAATCTCAAATTTAGTAAATTTTGTCTTTGATGCTCTAAAAGTACTTAGACTCTGATAAAGTTATATGGGTTTGGATAGTCTTTAAGCGTATTGAATGCTTTGCTTGTGTAAATGCTAATTAACTCAGTGACTCCTGTGAATGTCTGATGCTGTTTATCCATTGGTTGCTGGAGGGAGTGGTATGGTGTTCACCTTGGCTCCCTTCACTTCAATACAGGGACACATCAGACACATTAATACTGGTAAAGAATGTGTGTGAGTGCAATGTGCAAACTCACAAACAATTTCTGAAGGAATCTGACGTGAATTTGCAACCGAAGCCGTATGTTTATGGGCACCATCATTGATTGATAAAACTAAAACGAGATCGGGAAATAAAGCATCTGTATCCGTTGCTTTATTAGAAGTTTGTTAGGTGACATCAGTCCTGGTTAAAAATGTACGATTAATACTTATATGTCTCTTATTTGTATGTATTTTTCTTTCAAATTGATCTTAAGGTTCGTACATACGTGCGATTGTGGGTGCCGACCCGCGAGGCACGATGTGTACAAATGGCCGTTACCGGGGTAATCGGCCCCTGTATGGGCACTTTATCGGGCATTTTGGGCGATAAAGTGCCCATACATGGGCCGATTATTGTCCGAAACGGCCGTTCGTACACATCGTGCCTCGCGGGTCGGCACCCACAATCTACTCACAATGAGAAGCTTGTTTAAATAGTGTTTCTATTCAATTAAACTTAATTGTTGATGCTTTTCAATTATGTCAAATTTGTAGCACAAGAAGTGAAAACACACACACAACCATTGTTACTGGCTAGTCAGTTCAATGTAATTGTTACTATATTTGGAACATTGGATTGAGAATTAAGTTCAATGTAATTGTTACTATATTTGGAACATTGGATTGAGAATTAAGAGAAACAAACAATTCTTAATAAGGGCTAGGCCACACTGCTGCGTTTTTTTGCCTTTGCGCTTGCGTTTGCACATGCATTTGCGTTTTTTCATATCACTGAAAACACAGCAACGCACCGAAACTGCGCGTTTTCGGGTGCATTGCGATTGCAATTTGAGTTCCGTATTTTAATTCGCAATCGCATGCGTTTTTCAATACTTAATGAAAAAACGCATGTACAAACGCACCGAAGTCGCACATGAAATCGCATGCGATTGCGTTTGCGTGCCCTCAAACTCTTTCGCCTAATGAGCTGATGAAAGCGCATTCTTTAAACGACGCGTTATTGGAAGGCAAATGTGCATTGAAAAGGGACCACTCATTAGGAAGGTGCATTAGAAAAGCGGCCGCGCTCTAGAAAGGTGATTGCATTAGAAAAGCAATCGCGCAATAGAAAGTGAATGTGCGTTAGAAAAGCGAACACGCATTAGGAAGGCGGCCCGTGTTAGAAAGGTGAATATGCATTAGAAAAGCGACAGCGCATTAGGAGGTATCTTTGAAAGGCGACTGCACATTAGTAGGGATGGCATAGACTCGAACCCGAGTTCGAGCCGAACTGTTCGAGTTCGAACGGACCCGGACTTCTCGAACTATCTCGACCAGACTTTCGATATTTCACAGCTTTCGATGATTTATCGAATGTTTCGAATGTTCGAATCCGCAGTAAAATGTACATGGTATCTAGGCGCCAACATTGAATCTGCGAGTAAATTCTCCATTAAAGCCTATAGGCGGCATCGAATCGCGAGTAAAATGTCCATGTTACCTCGAACGTTCGAACGCGAAAGCTCGAAAGTAGCGCGTGTAAGAGTAAAATCGATTTTACGAAAGTCCTGGATATTGGAACATGCTCCCCAGACCATTTCCCAGGTCCCACAGCCATTTACATTAAGTTACCATTAAATTTTAGTTGTATTTGACTCGAACTTTTCGAACTATTTGCCTCCCATAGACTTTATGGGTCCGTTTTCGAACTTTCGAACTTTTACAATAGTTCGAAAGTTCGAAAACGGAACGAACTTTCAATAGTTCGACCATCTCTACACATTAGTAAGGTGAATGGATTAAAAAGGTGAACGCATTAAAATTGCATGCACAAACACGCTAATCACACACAACTCCAAGCACGAGCACATGCGCAAACGCACATTGAGTTAATGTAAATCCCAGGTTACACAAAAAGTTCCTGTGATTTCCAATGCACTGCATTTGCAATTCCAATTCTATTTTGGGAACACAAGCAATCACCATTTTTAAGTGGAATCGCATGGGCTTCCATAAGGGAAATCGGTTGCTGCAACGCACGCAAATTGCAATTGTGTGCAATTTTGCTTGCACATCCCTTTGCGGCACAGTGTGGCTATGCCCTTAACAACGTTTTTGTTGTAGATGTTAACATTAGCCAGTAATGCTACAGAGATTCCTATTTTTTTGGGACAATAAAAATATTAAAATTAAACGTATCTAATTTGTAATATGTTGGTTTGTCATTTTTGAATGTGAGAGAGACATTTCTGTGGTTAGTTTTGTGTTATACTGCCATTTCCGCCTTTTGAAATGGTTTTCACAATGCTCTAATCTTATCTAATCTCTAGTCACGTTAAGTTTTCGCCGCAATACTTTTTGCTCTTTAGCGCGCCATTTCGCCGTTCGTTTTCACTTTTTTATAAATACTGTGAAAAGTTTAACATAAAGGCGTTATTTTCGCTGCGATGTGTCACGTTATTAGCTCCGTGAAAATTTCAGACTTTTATAAATATGCCCCTAAGTGTATGTATTTGTCTTTTTAACCATGTCACAATAAAGAGTAGACATTCATAATAAAAACTGGGTACACACAACACAGATGTAAGATCTGTAAAATTCTGCCTGTGATCTGCAATAGATGTGGCTACACACAATACAGAACTCTGAGTATAGGAAAAGTATATAAAAAAATGGAAGCGATAGATTGGAGATGCCATACATCAATCGATCCTTGCTGACTACAGTACATGGAGCATTCAGTGGGTGAGATACATTTTTGGTCAATTACGGCATTTCCAATGCAGACTGCAAACATTCGGTGGCCTCGGGATCGGTTACATTCTATAAATACATAGATGATAAGGGGTCCAAACTGATGAAATTGGCCCTTCAATGGTACAGTGTACCCACGATTATGGTTGTGTTTCTAGTTTTCCATTTATCATAACTTACTACCTGATCACAATTCCCTTTATAGACCAGAAACAATGGTTGCTGAGGTGGGACAAAAATATTTGTCTCAATAGCTTGTTTGGATATCTGTCTTGTTTATTAGATCCAAATATATACAGAAAACCAACAACCAAAAATATATTACAGAAAACCAACACACACAGATCAGTATTTGATGTTTGACTCCCACCACCCTTTAAATCACAAGCTGGGTGTCATCAGAACCCTGCAACACAGAGCCGAGAACATCCCCACTAGCACAGAGGCGAAGGCTAAAGAAATGAAAATCTCAGAGGAGCCCTTAAAACTTGTGGATATCCAGACTGGGCCTTTGTCAAAAGAAGTAGAAGGAAAGAAAAGAACACGAATACCAACAGTGAAGGGGAAAAGCAAGACAGGAAAAAGAACATGGTCATCCCATATGTAGCAGGGGTCTCCGAAAAATTAAGATAATTTTTCAAAAAACACTGTATCCCTGTCTGCTTTAAACCGAACAACACACTGAGGCAGCAATTGGTACATCAGAAAGACCCAATACCCAAACACAAAAAAAGGGACATCATATACGCAGTGCAGTGCAGTGAAGAATGCTCTGATTTGTATGTGGGGGAGACCAAACAGCAACTGCATCAACATATGGCCCAGCACAGAAGAGCCAATTCCTCGGGTCAGGACTCAGCTGTGTACCTGCATCTTAAGGATAAAGGACATACCTTTGAAGATTGGAATGTTAATTTATAGGCAAAGGAAAGTGACTGGTTGAAGAGAGGTGTTAAGGAGGCTATTTATGTGAAAATAAAGAAACCAAGCCTAAATAGAGGGGTGTGTGTGTGTGTGGGGGGTTTCGACACCAACTGTCTGCCATGTACAATGCTGTTTTGACACCTTACCCTGGGCGTTCCTATAACACCTCTTAGCCACTATCCAATCACGCCCATAACACTTGGCTGTGACATGCTAATTGGGATTTTCCAGGGTACATAATTGCCACAGATTCTTGTACAAGTCATTCTGAATTGAGAAAGTCAGTCGGATGACTAGCGAAACGTCTTCAGGAACAAAACTTCAAGTCCAGTTGATCTAATTGAATACAACAGATATATCCAAATATATAATAAATTTATGATAACTATTTATGGGACACTATACTGAAAAAATTACTTTCCCTTAATCTATAAATAAATATTTGTAAGTAGCAGTTACTCTGGGGTGTGTGTGTTGCTGCATGCTTCAATTCAGCACAGGTTTTCGCTAAGGAGCAGTTTTTCTTTTAGCCACTCCCACTTCCATCTGACCGGACTTTTTCACAAAACAAGAATTTTTGACAGTTAGGGCATGGCCACACTGCGCCGCAAACGCAATCGCACACGGAATCGCATGTGATTTCATGTGCGATTTCTTTGCGTTTGCGCATGCGGTTTTTCCATTAAGTATAGGAAAACGCATGCGATTTGCGGTCTGCATTTTTAATCGCAATCACATGCGCAATCGCAAAGCACACGAAAAGGTGCGTTTTCGGTGCATTGTAGCGTTTCCAATGATCTGAAAACACAAGAAAAACGCAATAGTGTGGCCTAGCCCTAAGGCACTTGATTAACAGGTAAAATGTAAGAGGTTTTAGATTGGGTATCTAAAGAAATAGGAGACAGATAAAAAAAAAAAACGATACAGTGGTGGTTGGGAAGAATTATAGTTTTCAGTAATGGTCAATTTAAAATAACTCTTTTTAATAGTTCAGATTCCCTTTAATCTATGATGACTTTCTAAACAGCATCCACACCACTAAACATTAGGGAACAAAAGGCTACTTATTTGTGGGGACGTATTTACTTTACATACAAAATTCAGTTAACAGTAAGAAATGACAGTTTATACTTGCTAGGGAAAACGGTCCATAATAGTTCTTTTATCAAATCCCCCTATATCAATGGCTATACTAATAACAACCCACAGCCTTCCTGTAACTACTACCGTACATTACTCTTCTTCCTTGTGCACCTAATGCTCTTAGGCCAAAATGAACATCAAGGAAGGGTGCCATTCGATCCCTTCTTTATAAAGTAACCCTACTTACCATACTAAATTAATTTAACCTTACATTAGGTTTAACAACCTATTTTTTTGACCAATCCTACCCATTCTCTCTTCCCCAACACCCTACACCCTCCTGCTAATTAGAATTTGTAACTGAGCTTTTAGTTATTGATAAATTCCTACAGTCTGGTCAATTAGAGTAGTGATGTGTACTTCATCCTGTCACAAACATGCACACACCATTTCACGTATATGTTGTAGGGCCTTTACAAAGGAGCAGTGCCTCACAACCAACACATGGACAGAAAGTTCTTGTAGACTATTAAGACAACCAAGTTAGGTCTTCCACACCAAAATCCTTATACACAAAAAGTGTAGTACCACAGCATAGTCCTGAATCGTATAGAATTTCCATTAGGTTATAATATTGGTGCACGCATTGGCCCACCTGATCAAGTCTCGAAACATTGTGTGCAACAAGTAATATTATTTTCATTCATATCGAATGTAGTGCGGCACCAGCTATTTTTATAAAGGTCAGTTCAGATTTCATACCCTCTGATATATATTTTTACGGTAGTGCCCAGGGACACCCACCTGGCCCAGTATCATCATGGTGACCACGTAATAATCATACACATAGCCTCAATCTCTAGGCTAACCCTGAATGATCCTATATCCTTTATTAGAAAAAACCCTACTTACATAAAAAAAAACACCCACCGCCAATAGTATGGCTAAAACACCAGGTGGCTTAAAAACATGAAAACACCATAAAAGCATGGACTCCATAGACATTGCGCCTTTATCTCTTTTTTTGTTAATTATTTTTTATTGAATTTTCATAAAAAACAATAAACTTGTTATAACAATTGTATAAAAAATGCTTTAGTGTGGAGGAAGCAGTGGAGTAAATATCGCCACCACCGCAACAGCGGGGGGCCCCGGACGGTAGTAGGGCCCGCCACAAGCCCCTAATCTGCGCAGGACAAGCCGGTTTTAAATAGGTGATTATGTGTATGAATGAAACATACGCGTGGTCAGCTATTTAAAAGACCGGACCCGAACTTCCAGTTCAGTTCCGCAAACAGCTGACGTATTTTTTATTCATACGCCCGATCACCTATTTAAAACCGGCTTGTCCTGCACTGATCATTCAAGAGGAGGGAGTCAGGGGCCCAGTCCCCAAATTCGCGGGGGGGCCCGGGTCCCTTCAGGCATGCCCCTGGGAGGAAGCAGGTGTAACTATAAAACTAAATAAATAAATAAGAATACAAAATAACATAAAATTAACATAAATAAAATCACATTAATAAAATTTGCATTGTCTTTGCAGAAATTAGTAATTCAACACTTCTGTGCATTCCCACCAGCAATGGAGTTGATCTACGATTTTTCTTTAGTGATAATATTGGCTGAACATCTAGACATGTTTAAAATTAATTGGTGCCATTGTGTATCTGTTAAAGTTTGCTGCAGCCTGGTTTCCCACTTGATCATTGGGGGGATCCTATTTTCAAGGGTATTGTGTCATATAATATGGTGTATTTTTGAGATTAGGCCTTTGGAGCTATCTTGTGTCAGACACAGTTTTTCGAAGTTGGTATGAGAATTTTGGGATTCCTTATTAATATTTGATTCTTTTTGATTTGAAGAAGAAACTTGGGAGTTGAACAAATTTTGTATTTGGCTTGTTAGGATGGAGTTATTTGCATTACATATATCCTTAAATCTATGGATCCCTTTCTGTCTCCAAAATTCTGCCATATGTGTTGACATTCCTCGAGGGAATTGTGGGTTATAGAAAAAAGGGCGAACTAGAGATATTTTAGTAGTAAAATTATGCACCAAGTTAAATAAGTCCCATAACTTCAATGTGTGTTGGATGGTAGGGTTTGCTATTTTGTTATTTACTATTCTTTTTTCTGGGGTTATCCATAATATTGAATATACATTGAGTGGTGCTGACCATTTAAAGTGGAAGTATGATGGTAGTGATTCTAATAGATTTGCTGATAGATTTAAGAGATAGGCCACCGTTTTTGGTATTATTGATTTTAAAACCTGACATGGAGCCAAATATTTCCAGGATTTCATATAAGGAGGGAAGTGAAATAAATGGTTGTGTTAGGGGCATATTTATAAAAGAGCGAAAAGTAGCGAAATGTTTTCGCATTCGCTTTTCGCATGAGTTTTCGCCAAAAAGACAGTTAACGCTATTTATAAAGGTAGTGTTAATGAATGGCGAAACCGTTTCCGCGAGCTATCGCTAAACCCTTTTCGCCTTACTTCGCAATGGTAATTTTAGCGAAAAGGGAGCGAAAAGGCATAACGCGATTTATAAAAGAGCGAAAGGTGGTTTTTGCGTTAAAAAGAGCGAAAGATTAGCGCAACCCTGAAGGTGGTGAAAAGTCATTGTTTGAGCGAAAAGGCATTCTAATGGGTAATATGCCTTGAAAAAGCGAACGCGCATTAGAAGGGCGATCGCACATTAGAATGTGATATGCCTTGGAAAAGCGACATTAGAAAGGCGATCGCACATTAGAATGTAATATGGCTTGGAAAAGCGAACACGCATCAGAAAAGCGAACGCACATTAGAAAAGCGAACGCGCATTAGAAAGGCGAACGCACATTAGAAAGGCGGCCACGCATTATAATGGAATATTGCTTGGAAAAGCGAACGCGCATTAGAAAGGCGAAGTGCAGTGCAAAAGAAAATTGTATTCCAATTGAGAAATTCTAAGAAGATTGACTAAATAGAACATGGCTGACTTCTTGGTAAATGTGAGGTGGCCTATTTGAATGAATCATTTTCTAATGGGCTTTTCTGGTTTCGAATGGTTTCGCAATGCAGTCTTTTAGATGCGTTAAGTTTTCGCTGCAATACTTTTCGCTCTTTATCGCGCCCGTTCGCCTTTTTCAGCCGCGAAGTCTGTTTTTTTCGCTTTTTTATAAATAAGGCGAAACAAAGCCCCAAATGGCGCTATTTCTTCTGCGATCGGTGCGCTAATTATTTGGCGAAAAAGACATCCTTTATAATATACCCCTTAGTGTAAATAAGGTGTCGTCGGCAAAAAGTGACATTTTTGATTATATATTGCTCACCGTGATTCCATGAATATCTGGTAAGGAGCATATTAATATTGTAAGAGGCTCCATACAAAGTGCAAAAAGCAGGGGGGATAGAGGGCATCCCTGTCTTGTTCCTTTTTTATGGGGAAGGATTCTGATGGGAATTCCATATTTCTAACTTTTGCTTTAGGAGAGGCATAAAGGCCAAAAATTGCCGTTACATAGTTTTGTGGGAATCCAAATTGTATGAGTGTTTGTTTGAGATATGACCATGCTATTCGAACAATATCGTTACCATTGGGATTTTATTCCTATGTGCTAATTGGAGTAGTGTGATTGTTTTCCTTATATTAGTTTGTCTACCCTCGACGAACCCTGTCTGATCATAGTGTATTAAAGAGGGCAATACATTTTTAATTCTATTTGCCAGTATTTTAGAATATATTTTTATATATTACACCTTTATCTCAACACCACTATACCAAAAAATATTTACTCTTAATGCATGCAAATAGCTACCTCAATATCATACCTCTTTGCCGATTATCCGCCTTATATCATTATTAGCATGAGGGTTTGCTAATGCAAGACTTTTACATTCATACATACATACTCTCACTAATGCACATATGATTAGCAACTCATTTTGCCGATTGACGGTGTTATGCCAGTTGTTAGCATGCGAATATGCTGGTACTGGGCCTTTCCATATACATATACACAAGCTCACTTATGCACATCTGATAAACAAATAGACAAGTTTTCTCAGTCTGTGATACAATACCAGACAGTACTGGATAAATACGTAGTTACCAAAACCCCTGTGTGTTCTGCCCGCATGCAGCCCATGCCTAATCAAGCCCTCACGGATTGAGCGTGTGCAATGGAGTCCATGCGTATGTGCCGATGTATGTTTCGTCACTATCACGTTTTTAAGCCACCTGGTGTTTTATTTATACTATATAGGGGGGGTGTTTTTTTATCAAAGTAGGTTTTTTTTCTAATAAAGGATATAGCGTCATTCAGGGTAAGTTTAGAGATTGAGGCTATGTGTATGATTATTATGTGGTCAGCATGATGATACTGTGCCAGGAGGGGGAGCTGATGTGTCCCTGGGCACTACCCTATATATCAGAGGGTATGATGTCTGAAATGACCTTTATAAAAATAGGTGGTGCCGTGCTACATTCGATGTAGATTGATATAGGGCTATTTTTAGCTCAACTACCTGTTTTGGATTTGACTATTATTTTAATTGTATATTTATAAGTGTGTGTCCATGACCCTTATTGGATATGCTATTTGTATCAAGTTAGATCATATCAAAGACATACAGTGATGGGTTAAAATTAAATTTACTGTGAGTGTTTAATTACTGCAGTTTTACATTAGGATCCCATTTCTTTTACTGATTTCTAGCCATCTATTAAAGCCCATACTTGAACACTGGAAAGCATCTGTAAGTATCGAGCTCCAGAAATGAGAGATATAATTCTTTAATTGGTAACAGAATGATGGTAATATTTTAAGAACACATTAGATTAAATCTATATGAAGACAGCATGCTAAAAGCTGCATTTAAATCTGCCTTGGATATGCCCACTGGAAGTATTCTTGGAAGTAATACAACATATGGTGATGAGCTTAGTTCCAGGGGATCACATGCAATCTGAGTAAAAAGAGTGAATTTCTTTGTGTTTATATTTAAGAAGTCTCTGTTGGCAGTCATCCCACTCCATATGAGGCTTCCAGGCAGTGTGGGTGAATGCGTGATGTTTGTGATGTCACTTAGGTGGTGGGCGGAGGCGGGGTTAGCGGCCTAGTGGGTGAAGGGAGGCGGGGTTAGGGGCATTCCAGGGGTGTAGCGGCCAAGAGGGGACAGGGGAGGAGATTAGAAACTCTTCTCCGTCGCAGAAGTTTGTGGTGGTCTAGCGGGAGTCCACCCCAGAATGTGGTAGAATCCCGCAAGTCATGGGAGGAATAGGATACCTGCTGTTGGTCATATGATGACTTTTACTGTAGTTGCCTAAACTGTTGATTTCAAGGGCCTCTGATGCATCCTCAAAAAAGAGATGTAAAACTAAGCCCTCTAGATGTTTAAAGGGCAAGTCCAGCCCCCAACTGAAAACATATAGGTAATTCACCCCCCAAAACCCTAAACGGTAATAGTTTGAAATGTGAAATATATAAGTCCAACCTGAAATCCTGCACAATGTCCTGTTTCCCCTGTTTCTGCTTCCTGGTTCTTCCAGTTAGCAACTGTCAGTTATGGATTTGAAAGTTGACACCACAGCCAATGGCTAAATGCTAATCACCTATCTGCCTCTTCTGAGCATGCCCAGGCTCAGTACAGGCCTCTAAATTGCTCAGTTTCCATGAGGCATCCAGAAGCATAGCAGGCATACAGTAATGAATTCATAGGACAAAGTATGATACATCAACATAACTCCACCCTCATAAGATCATCTTTTAGAAAGAATGGCCTCTTTAAAATATGTTGATATATCCTACTTTGTCCTATGAATTCATTACTGCCTGCTTTGCTTCTGGAAACCTCATGGAAACTGAGCAATTTAGAAACCTGTAATGAGCCTGTACTGAGCCTGGGCATGCTCAGAAGAGGCAGACAGGGGATTAACATTCAGTCATTGGCTGTGATGTCAACTGTCAAATCCATAACTGACAGTTGCTAACTGGAAGAACCAGGACGCTGAAACAGGGGAAATAGGACATTGTGCAGGATTGCAGGCTAGACTTATATATTTATTCAGACTTCAAACTATTACCGTTTAGGGTTTTGGGGGGTGATTTACCAGTATGCAAGTTTTCATTTTAGGGCTGGACTTGCCCTTTAAATAATACAATTCCCAGCATTCCTTGGTTGCAAAATACAAAGACCACGGTTTGGACAATCATGCTCAAAAGGACCCATCTATCATTCTAATTCATTGTAAAACTGCATATGGGATACTAATCATTAATAATATTAATTACTTATCGCCACTTCTTTCATTATCAAGTATATGCTGATCCTTGGTCTGTTCAAGGGTATGATGTCCTACAAAGCTATGTGTCAAATTACCAGCAGTCCAGCTTGCTGCACAGAAGATGACAATGTTTGATCCTTTTACATTCCACTGACTAAACAAACCAAACAATAACAATTACTTTTTGCCACACAGAAAGTCTCACACTATTTCCTATAATATTGTTTTCATGTGTATTTCATTAAACATCACAGAACGTTGCTAATATTGTAGATGCTGCATGATGCTAGAGATCCCCTGGAGGAGGTTAAAGGCCCCAGACATGTTTCGAGAGGGGAAAATAGTGGTAAGAAATGTGGAAGCTGTGTCCTTTCCTTTAGTAATAAGGAACCAGGTTGATAAGGAGGTTTCACAAAATATTTGAAAAAGTCACATGTGGGAAAACTGGTAGAAATCAAAATGTTCTAAATAGGGTAGGTGAACATCCTTGAAGTGTTTTTTTAAGTCACAGTTTATTTTAACATTCCTATATTGCCAGTTAGCCAATCACCCTGTCTGCAAAAAATCTAGATACCATGCATGTACAGATGGGGTTAAGGAACATTTCCATTTTCTTAATGTGAAAATGTCAATCCAGCTCTAAATTCCTGGTCCACCCAGAAATCATTCCCCTCCCTGTAAGACTGGGAAACAAAGGGACGACACTTGTCCCTACTGACGAGCTTACACAAATGTCGGTCGCGGGAAAAGTATCTGCTGCCGTAATTTACCAACATACCACTGGCCCATTCATTTGATTCAGACAAAGGGGCGATCGAGATCGATCAGAGCCAACCCCACCTACACCATACAATTTTACATACATTAATGTCTTGTAGAAAGCTTGACTTTAACTCTGCCCAAGTAAACATGATTTGCATTGTGAAAATAAACAAACAGCTCTAATTTCTGGTACAACAGATCAATACAGATATCACAATCAGGCTGTTACACTAAATGGCCTTAGTGGGCCCTTTTATATATTTATGAAGTATATATATTTATATATTTATGGTTGCCATTAAGAACATATAGAATGATGATATCAATGATTTAAAGGGGAACTGTGGTCTCTAAATGAAACAAGTTTAAATGAAAGGCCAGATTCCTACCTTTTAAATGAGCCGTCAACCACACCTCTATGTGTTGCACAGCCCAAGATATGAAGAAATCACTAATCAGAAAATTAGAGGGTGGGAGGTCTGAATCTGTGGTCACAAATACTAGTTCCTCCTTCTCATCTGCTGTTGGTGCATGTTCAGTGCAGGAGTAAGCAGAAGAAACCAGGAAGAGATACAGTGACTGAGGGAGAAGTGGGAGGGGCAACAGTGGGCCCATGAGGAGCAGGGACACAAAAATGTAGGAATGTCACATGAATTCAGTGCAGGAAGCAGGAAGTGCAGGGGATCTGGTGATGCAGCTACCATACCACACATAAAAAGCTTAATATCTTCAAAACTATGTAAACAAATAATGAAAGTAAATTGCAAAAATATTTAGGAAAGCAATTCCTGTCAATTTACCTAAAGTCATGTTTGGACCACACAATAATGATCTATTAATTGGGAAGGAGATTTCACTTTGCGTTACTCCTCACCCTCATCTAAACAATGTCCAGCTCTTCTACATTCATCCTGTATTAGAGTATCTGACCTAGTTATGGTTTACACACTTTACTTAAGGATGTAATCTCCTGAAAGCCTGGCCTATTTTCATCCCTCAGATACTGTGTCTAAGCTTCAATGAATTCTAATAGAGGAATGTGGCATTTTCCTTTGCTGTGGTTCAGGATGCAGACAGATCTCCAGAGATCGTAAACTGGGGTATCCCCATTATCCACCCACCAGCAGATTGAAAATTATTCCACTTCGTGGCCCAAATTTACTTCCTCTGTTCTAATTGGTTCACTCCTGCAGTGGATTCATACCATGTGACATTGGATAAATATACGAATATATATAAACTGTAGTGAGCACACAATTTTCACTCTTTCCAATAAGGATATGGTGACAATGAGCATTTGCACAGTCCACACAGTTTAAATAATGCTTTAACCAGCAGCAACATTTCATACCTGGCATTAGCCTTAAATAGTATATACACACTGTTAATAGTATTATATACAAAACACTAACTGTGCGTATTTAAGGAAAACGAAAGCTTACATGAGCCTAAATGGATAATTTATAACAAGCATATGGCTGTAGCTCTCTGAAATCAAATTTTTATTTTTAGTATTGTGGAGAAATCATCTCTAATTCTACAGGTTCATTGTGTTCTCTTTATTGAGTAATAATTGGTTTTCTGACTGCTCAGTGAAGTTTCTGTCTGAGGAAGATGATGGAAGGTAACAAAATGCAACTACAATAAAAGTTGCCAGGTTAAGTTTGGTGTGCCCTGACTCCACACTCAAACAGGTAATTTCTCCAAAATTCTTCTGATTTCATAGATGAAAAATACAGCTATCAGTTGGTTAACATTTACAGAATGCATGCAGGTACATATCTATTTTGGATTTAGTTTCCCTTTAAACAGATTGAATTCTTATGGTTATTTTATTTTCTTAGGTTATAGGTGCCATGACCGGTGTAAGGCCGAGTATTGCTCCGGACCTTCATCCTCCACCTTTTCTAAATACCTTCCCCACCCCATTCCGCTGACCATTATCCTTCCTCTCAATCCCTCCCCCCCTTTCAAATAACCACACCACACTACTATTTCCGAGAGGAAAGGAATAATGGCCAC
This sequence comes from Hymenochirus boettgeri, assembly GCA_019447015.1. Classification (NCBI taxonomy): domain Eukaryota; kingdom Metazoa; phylum Chordata; class Amphibia; order Anura; family Pipidae; genus Hymenochirus; species Hymenochirus boettgeri. The sequence continues at coordinate 35,253 of JAACNH010000946.1, read as the reverse complement.
TTTATTGTGACAAATTAACAATATCTTTTAAAACTTTATTAACATGACATTTACATAACAATCATATAACAATAAATAACTATTATCCATTAGCATTTACTGGCAATGTTTCCACTTCCACTATAAACCAAACCTCCCGCCGCTCCACCTTTCCGGCCCAGGAGGCACCACGATAAATTGTCCACCACTCTCCCCTGGGGCCCATATTTACCCCAGGGAGGTAATAATTATTCCCCTTACTTTTGGGGAATTGCATCCCTCTTTCAGCCCTCCTTTAGGGCTATTACCCCAATAACATTGCCAGCTGCCGCCACACTCTTACCCTTGCCAAACCTTTAGGGTGGGCGGCCGGGCAACACTTCTCTCACCTAACCAAAATGGTGCCTGCCTGCTTAGCTCCACCCCCTTTTACATCCCTTCCTGCCTGTCCCTGCTTCCTCCTACTTCCCTTACTCCTCCCCACCCTCTGCATCCGTCCTACCCCGTCATGTGCTCCTCCTGCTATTCTGCAGTTCGTCCCTCTGCTTGACAGGTGTAAGGCCGAGTATTGCTCCGGACCTTCACCCTCCACCTTTTCTAAATACCTTCCCCACCCCATTCCGCTGACCATTTTCCTTCCTCCCAATCCCTCCCCCCCCTTTCAAATAACCAGACCAAACTACTATTTCCGAGAGGAAAGGAATAATGGCCACTTTATTGTGACAAATTAACAATATCTTTTAAAACTTTATTAACATGACATTTACATAACAATCATATAACAATAAATAACTATTATGCATTAGCTTTTACTGGCAATGTTTCCACTTCCACCATAAACCAAGCCTCCCGCCGCTCCACCTTTCCGGCCCAGGAGGCACCACGATAAATTGTCCACCACTCTCCCCTGGGGCCCCTATTTACCCCAGGGAGGTAATTATTATTCCCCATACTTTTGGGGAATTGCATCCCTCTTTCAGCCCTCCTTTAGGGCTATTACCCCAATAACATTGCCAGCTGCCGCCAAAGCATGAAGGCCTGACCACCTTAGGCCTAAGTGCTCCTCCAAAACCCCACAGCCATTTCCAAACCTTCTCTCAGGCCATAGTTAAAAACATCGGTACCCAACTCCGTCAAGTGAACGCCATCCGAATGGAAATATTCCCGATGCCCTTCCAACATCCTGTGCCGTATCACCACACCCCCATGCGTTTGCACAAACTTGCCCATTATCTTGTTGATTTTAATGCGCGCTTTTTGCACTGCCTTCTCCGAACGAGCATGCCGCCATTGTACTCTGGGGACCATTTCTGACCACACCACGATTAGCTTGGGAAGAGCGGATCTCAAAGCTAACAAATCGCCTTTCATAAGCATAATTAGCTCTTTCATTGGTATCATGCCCATATCATTTCCCCCAGCGTGAATTAACAAGATATTCGGAGGTTCGTCATTCAACACCTTGCTTTCTACTAGGGGCCTGACCCTCCTCCAACTCATACCTCGCTCACCTAACCACTCAACCCGCACTTCACTCTCCGGAAACCCAAAACGGCAACCACCCAGCCTAATCCTAGCGCGACGTTCTGCCCAATAGACGAACGAGTGCCCGATCACCCAGATAATGCAACTCTGCACGCCTGCAAATGAAACGTAAAACCATGAACATTCCATGATATACAAACATTTGAGTTTTTTTTTTTTTTTTTATACTAAATGTGGCCTAACATATGAACGGAAACGATTTGACTCCCACCTCCCCAGACGCTTAATAGCGCTGTCCATGAGCCCCCACCTCGCAGCCTCCGTTGCTGCGCCGATTTGAAATGAGTGTGCACCAAAATCCTTTGCTGCCAAACCCATTCCCTCCAGACATTTCCGGAATACCATTACAAACTGGTAAACGGACATTGCCTTACCGTCCTGGTGCACCAGCAACGATTCCCCACCTTCGGGCCTAACCGCCATGTACTCCCCATAACATGCCAGCGGACAAGTTACCGACCCTCGCACCTTGTGTAGAAAAACATGTAACTCCTTGTTGTTCTTATCTGTCTAGGAATGGAATATAGTGACTGATAGAGAGCCCTCTGCTAGTCTAACATGTTTTTCCTGTAACCCCCCATTGTATTTTGGTAGCTCTGCTCACTAACTCGCCTATCCTCAGTGCTACGTAAAAGGCTAATGAGAATGCAATTTGAACCAGTATTAAGTTTTGCAATTTTTCGAAAATACCATGTAGCACCTGAAATGTCACAGGCCTACGCGTGTCCCCTGACAGCGCCAACCACAGCCATGTTGTCCGAGTGCAGATTAACGCTCTTGTTGGCCAGTAGCAACCCCCAGAGTTCTACTGCTACCACCACTGGAAACAACTCCAGACATGCTATGTTCTTATTCAAGCCCCTCTGAAACCATTCTTCCGGCAACCTGCCAGCACACCACTTCCCTTGAAAATATGCTCCGAACCCCACTGCTCCCACCACGTCCGTAAAAAGAACTAGCTCCTCATTCAACTTGACCTCCGATAGCCAAACTGACTTGCCATTGAATTCCATCAAAAATGTTTCCCAAACCCCTAAGTCGGCCCTCACCTGCCTAGTTACATGGACAAAATGATGTGGTCTTACTGCACCTCTCATGGACAACGCTAATCTCCTGCAGAAGATCCGACCCATTGGGATGATGCGGCAGGCAAAATTCAGTTTGCCCAACAATGATTGAATTTGTCTTAACGTCAACTTCTTAGCTAACCTAGCCTTACTTACTAGTGCCAGCAAATCCTTAATCTTATCCCTAGGCAGCCTGCAAACCATTCTCTGGGAATCGATTTCGATACCCAAGAAGCAGAGTACATCCGTTGGTCCTTCTGACTTGTCTTCCGCTAACGGAACTCCAAAACGCCGGAAAAGTCGCTGTAAAGTTTCTTTCATCACCCAACAACTGGGCGAGTCAGCCACCCCTGCCCAGAAAAAATCATCCAAGTAGTGGATGATCGTTTTGGATCCCACCTCTTCCCTCACTGCCCATTCTAGGAAGGTTGCAAACTTTTCAAAATAGGCACAGGAAAGGGAGCAGCCCATGGGGAGGCATCTGTCGACAAATGTATCCCCGTCCACCGCGCAGCCCAACAAATGCATGCTCTCAGGGTGGACTGGGAGTAAACGGAACGCTGCCTCAATATCTGCCTTTGCCATGAGAGCCCCCCTTCTCTGCCTCCTAACCATCTTGACTGCTTGGTCAAATGATGCTTAAGTCACTGTAGACAAAGCCTCATCGATACCATCGTTTACCAACGACCCTTCCGGATGAGACAAATGCTGAATAAGCCTGTATTTACCCATCTCACGCTTAGGCACCAAACCCAAGGGTGAGATATGCAAATTCTCAATCGGAGGGTACCTAAATGGACCCACCATCCTACCCAACTCTGCCTCCTTGCGCAATTTCTTCTTAACTTCGTCTACATTGTCCCTAGCCGATTTCAGATTGCTGCACCAAAGACCACCCCTCCCATTGTTCCCCCCGGTATTTTAAAGCCCTCTCGAAAACCATTTTCAAGGAATAGGGCCGCTCTTCTATCTGGATATCTTTTTAGCCAGGGGAGCATCCCTGCGAGGCTCACCGGGCTCTTCCCTTTTTGAATTGGGGTCAAAACGATTGGGGCCACTCCCCCCCTTTTTTTGCCGTCTAAAAACTATAGGGCCGAGTGATTCCCCCCCCCTCTCGCGCCACCCGAGCAATTGTGTTGAACATGATGCCCCCCAACGACATTGGCCCTCATTAAACGCCCAGCATAGTCCCTTTTTGTTGTGGTGCGCCGACGAGTAGCACTTGGTCCCCATGGGCGAGTATGGAAAGGGCTGACCTGGATTCCCATACTCCTGTTGGCTGTCATGGTTTTAATCCACAGTCCTATGTCCCTGTGGTCCCATCGCAGTGAAGGCCGAACTGCCATCCTCTCCGGAAACTGCTCGTCGTAACGCAGCCACGCAAAGCCCCCCAAAACCCTATAGGCTTCATTTATGTATCCTGGAGAGAACAAGCTTGAACATGTTCAGGATGGCGCTCTCCAATTACGCTTGCCAGGATTGAAAATGCCTGAAGCCAATTATTAAATGACCTAGGTATCAACCTAAACCTGCATCTTTTTTCTACGCTCTTTTCCCCTTTTCCACTTACTTGTTGAAGCGCTCAAGGGCAACGGGTAAATATATCTATATATTCCTTGTTCCAAAATTTTCTTGACTTTGCTTCAAATGGGCGCCCAAGGGGCCCAAAACAACATAGGTGCACCAAAAGCAGAATCCGAATCAATGAAATCGGGCGCTACCCCCCCCCATCTCTCCCCCTTGGGTTACCAGTATTGTTACTCCTTGTGCTAACGGGTTATCACTTCTCTCCCCTTACCCATTAAAAAACCTGCGACTGTAATGTGTCCCCTGGTACTTGATTCGGTATCCCACTTGCTAATGGGCTATGCCCCCAAGCTTGAGTTGGGCCCCTACTAAACCCCTCTCCCATGTCCCATGAATTCCTAAGTCCAACATAAAGGAATTAACCACCGGGTTCTCAACCAGTCCCCTCCCCCCTCTGAACAGACCACCCCTCGTTCCTGAGCATCTCACCTGATGATGACTGGACGCCTGTGTGCGGAACCAACATCCCCCTTTGATCTGGATGATTTGTAGGTTGCACCTCTTGAGTGACCAGCTGGGAAAAGTTCAAGGGCTGGGGAGGTGCAGGAACTGCGGGGTGGTATTGCCCGCCAGCCCCACCGACTCTTGCTCCCGGGTGTGGGAGGAGCAGTGCAGAGACCCCACTGACCCATCCCCCTGTGGATGGGGCTGCCATGGGCGGTGCAAGAGCACCCCCAGCTATCTGTCCTTAATGCGAGGGCTCCCTTGACTCCTGTATGGCGCTGGGTTGGGGTGGCTGCTGGGAAAACACCATAGGAGAGTCACTGATCTTTAATGAGGGTTGGCCTGCCCCTAAGGCAGCCCTCACGCTCTCTACTGGAGACCCTGACGCTAACACGGAGTGGGTGGGTGCCAGGCCTTGAAGGGTTCCGGTATTTAAACTCTGGGCCTGAGTAGTGGCATCCTGTAGGAATTCCCCCGGGGACTGAGGGCTTAGAGGCCTTTGGGATGTAGGCCTAATGACCTGGCTCTTTTTGGTGTGTTTCTTTTTGGCGTGTTTTTTCACGTGCTCTGCTCTTCCTGTCTGGAGAAGCTGAGGCACTCTGGGTTGGAGGGATCTGGGAGGGAGAAACACTAGGGCTCTGACCGGCCTGTGCCTGGATCTGAGAGGCAAACAGGGGTGGGGTGGGGTGACCAGGAATGGCGGGGCTGCGCATGCTCCTCTCTGGCTGTTTTGCGGCGGCTCGGCGATTCGGACCAGGCTCTTTCTCCCGGATTCTCTCACCGTGTCCCCAGTAGCTCTGGATGGGCTGTAACGAGATGGAGGCCGAGACCGGCGGCTTCTCGAGGATGCATCCGCTCCGTGCTCTGCAAGGTCCAGTTGCTCCCGCACCAATGCTTCTCCCCCTTCCATGGCCCGTTCCCGGATCCTGGATAGGAGTTGGTCCAAAATGGATGAGGACATGGTTGGCTTGCCTCCCAACACTTCTCTCACCTAACCAAAATGGTGCCTGCCTGCTTAACTCCACCCCCTTTTATATCCCTTCTTGCCTGTCCCTGCTTCCTCCTACTTCCCTTGCTCCTCCCCACCCTCTGCATCCGTCCTACCCCGTCATGTGCTCCTCCTGCTATTCTGCAGTTCGTCCCTCTGCTTACTGCTTGACATTTTATAATGGAATCAAGTGAACATAGAAAACTTATGCTGCCCAGGGCGTGGTGATCCTGTGTAATAGAAAACCCAATCGCGGGAGCATACTGCTCATGGCACAGCTCCCTCTACCTGCACTCCTGACTCCATTCACACAGATATAAAATACACTTTAGACTATAGCTAATGTATACACCTAGATTCATTAACCAGAAAGGTACAGTTTATTATTCAATTATTATTAAAGTATTCCTCACACATGGTAAACCATACAACAGCTCCAATTCATATGTAAAAATCTAAAATCAGGTTTTATTTATTATCTGTGTTTTAATGGACACAATAGCAGATAAATCCTGCTCATAAATATAGTAGATTTTTACTCGTTAGATATCAATCGTTTTTATTGAAGCAAGGAATTGTTCATCTGAATACACCATTCCAGGCATCTTCATCAACATCTTTGTTTTATGCAGTTTCTCTTCTAAGTGTTGTTTTATTTTATGTTAATATACACAAATATCCAACACTTATTATCTTAGATTTTTCCTCTTTAAAGGGTATCTATATACTTAAATAAAAGCAGAAATTATAATATGTTCCCCATCACTGACCTCTTACTAGGATCTTTGCCTTCCTGCCAGAACACTTTCTGCAACAATTAATAGAATCAGCAGAGAAAACAAGGAAGGGGAGGCAAGGGAAGAAGTGTAAGCAGAGCAGGGTCTATGGTGAGGCTGTACAAAACATGTAAGTGTCGCCAACACTACAAGAAAGCAGTGATTAAAGGGCATCTATTGTGAAAAAAACACATTGTCCCATTGCAACCTGATGTCTCTTTTTGTGACCCATCATCAAACAGTGAAATCTATCAAGAAGGGGGGGTCAAGTGCAGCCTTATCTATGCAGTCAAAGCTACCTCTCTCCCCCTGCTAATGTTCTAATCCCTATGTTTGTTACAGAGCAGGGGAAGGGACTTGAGCAGGGAAGAGGGCCAAGTCAAAGGGATTTGATTGACAGTACACGTAGGAGTAGAGAAATGCAATTATGTCTTCTTCTAATTTCTGTATCTCAGGACAGAGAGGGAAGAAAATAAAGACACTCTTGGGGGTTGGGGGAATTATAGAACACAAGGGGGGGGGGCAATAAGGAACAACGTTAATACCTTAATGACAAAGCAAACATTTAAACATGTGAGTACCACCATTTTACTTCTATCAAATTGTAGATTCAGAAAACGTAAAGTTGTTTGAGTGTGTATAGTGACCCTTTAAATGCAAAAATGTGACGTGGTTATAAACACCAATAAACAGAGGGGGTGGAGTTAAGGAATCTTAGGGTGAGTACACATGGGTCAATATTTTGTGCCCAATCAACTGCCTGTCCTGATATTTTGGTCAATTGGACGATTTTCCACAAAAAACAGTTAAAGAAAAGATTGGACACATCAGTAATTATCAGATTGATAGTCTGTCATTCAGGAACATGTCAACTACTAGCCATTAGCAGACCAACAGCAGATGATGATAAGCAGGGGCCTGCTAAATAATTCAAATAGATTTGTCTATGATTTTCCCTCATTATAACGTGCACTGACAGATTAAACAATGACAATCAATAGACAGACATAAAGAAGTACATCATTCTTAATTACTGTCCCATTGCAGGTTTCTTGAGTCACAAATAGAGAAACTAGAAGATCCTTTAAGATCACATACAGAACTGACCAGACAGCTGCCACAGCACATATTTCCTAGCACTTGATTGTAAGCAGGCAAAAATAATTGGTTCCTGTACTTAGAAATAAAATGACAGAAGACAGATACTGTATTTATCCCCTGCACAAACTCTCTATTCTACATCAGATCCTGTCCTTATCATCTAAAATCACTATATCTCCTGCAGAACAAACTTCTGCAGGAGTTAAATCCCTAACCTAACCTCTCTCTCATTTATTGCAGCTCAGTCAGGAAGAAGGTGGCTATTGTTGACTAGAGAGGGTAGAGATACAGTAGATGGGTGTTAGAGAAATCACTGAGCATGTGCAGATTTATATTGTTCTGAAATCAAAAAGGAGGATGCAACAAGGGCCTGCAGTGATGTTGCAAAAACTCAGCTCAGTTTTTAATGTGATCCACTCATGCCACTCCTTTAAAGGACAATTATAACAACACCCCCTCGCTCCTCTTCTTCCTTTCTTTAGTAGTACCTAGGGTGAGGACCTAAAAAGTTCTCACCCCTGGGTACTTTGCCTAACAGCTGGTCTTGCACTAGTTTACCTTGGCATTTTGGTCTTCTTACACAGCCCCCAATGTATCCAATTGAAAGACATGCTCTGCAAAGAAAGTTTTGACACTGGATACTGTGCAGCTATGGGACAACTAAAAGTTGAGTATAATTGTCCTTTAACGGGTATCTCCACTGGGGAAAATGAGTTTGGGCTATTCAGTTTTATTGAAGAAGGAGAGTAACTCTGTCCGAATCAAAAGAATAGTGGAGGATCGCAGCCCGGTATGTTTGTTCCCAGCTCCTGTAGGTTTTATTGCAGAACGGGAGGTAAGACTATTTAACTTTTTACATTAACATACAACTTGCCTTGTATTTTACTGGACAAGTAAACCCATGACTCTACATAATTTGCTATCTGTCCATATCTTTAGTTGGTGTGTGTGTGCGTAGAAAATGAAAAATTCATGCCCCCCAATAAATAAGGAAGACAACCCTCTACTTTTAACATAGCTTAGGTCTATGGAACTAGGTCTATGTTAAAAGAATGGTAATTAGGCAAATATTTAAAATTTGGTTTCACGTCATTAGAAAATTCTGTTAAAAATCTATTTAAAAACTATTAACTTTAAGGGTTCTTTTTTTTCACTTCATACCCTCAGAAAACCAAATGAAATGAATGACAGTGATACAGTATATTAGCTTTCTGTAATAATAACAATAGGGTGAGAAAGGTATATACTGTGACACGTACAATGACAAAAAAATCTTAAATATAATTTATTACAAATGAAGATCAGTAAAGTATAAAACACTGCGTTGGAGACTCTAATCCACACACACTCATTCAAACAATATTTATTGCTGGGGTCTGATTTAGGATATTCACAACCAGGGGAGCAGCCCTTCTACCACAAGAGGTCCCATCTTCTTACTTTCTCTATGACAGATACAGCCTCCCCACAGAAAACCACTGTAGATGAAGCAGGGGGTAGTCATTGTTTGGCTGAGGAGCACAGAGGCTCATAGTTTTGCCACTGTACACACCTGATTTAGATTTCAAACTTGTTTTTACCTCTCTGTTGTGGTCCCTGAAGACCTGAAGTGACATATGCCTACTCTGTGTGAGCTTTTTAACAGGCGAGAACTGGACAGAAAATACTGTCAGAAATACGGTAGGTAAAGGAGCTATGTCTTACCTCCTGTTCTCCAATAAACCATTCAGGAGCCAGTCTCTCGCTTCTCTGTCCCTTAAAGGGAACATGGTAACAAAGGTAAGTATAACAATTTTAGGGTTTAGGGGATCCTGCAGTTAAGTATATATGTTAGTGTAGGGTGTGGACATGGCCTTTAAGCTGGAGAATCCTGCCCTCCTGAGTTTGGCTTCCTTTGTTGGACCACGTGTTTGCTGAATGGCTGTTTTGACTTTGCATTGTACAGGACCTTACATTACTGAATGGAAGATATGACATTTCATTTCTGGTGTTGAGTTTTTTGGACGTCTCAGTCTCAGTCATTCTTTAGTTGCTCTTCATTTCAAAGCTGCATTCTAAATTTCTAAGGTTTTTTCCTTTTTAATGGTTTGCTATTCACTGCACTGGCTAAAGATTTTTCCTAATAATTTGAAAGTTGAACAGAACTATCTAGGACATGGAACAACCCTTTTGATTAAAAATTCACAGAATGCCATCGAAGGTCATTCTATTCTATACTAACAAAAATAGTATAATAGATAATATATAATAATATAATATAATAAGTGCCCAACATGCGACCTGCAAACCCAGCCAGAATGAGAGGAGTGGACAGAGTTGGGGTGTGCCACAGGTGAGTCACGTGGAGCAGCCTAGTTACACTCTGGTGCCAATATTTTATTATTATTAATGTGAATTCATATAGCATCAACATCTTCCATGGAACGTTACAATATAAATTCAGATCTGGTCCTGCCCCAAAGAGCTTACAATCTAAGCCCTTTATTTTACACATACAACCTATTAGTATGTCTTTATGACTGTGAGGAAAACCAGATTGCCTGGGGAGCTAGTCTAAACTGTTTTGGAAAAACAACTAGCCTCTCATCCCCTACACTGGGTCCTCTGTCTCCCTCTCTCGAGACTGTGCAGATCAGAGGCATGCTTTTACACTCATCTTGCAGTGGCATCTCACTGTCTTACCACTCTTCATTGGAAACTATTGTCCAGAATTTCTGAGGTTCGATGTATGGAGGACCTTACTGCTATGATTAATGACAAAATGGATACATATTCCTAGACATGGGCATCATGGGATCTATACATGTATACATACCCCTCATGACATGCAATATTATAACAAATTACTGTTCGATGCCTGGGGGTGGGGTGTTTTGGGTGGGCAGGGGATGGAGGGGGAGGCTTGCTATGTCAGGGATGGGGAGATGGGGAAAGTGATCTGGTTAAGTCTGAGGTTAGCTTCTCCCATAGGCACTATTCTCCCATATACAAATAGCATTTGACTCCCCACCTCAGAAGTCCCATTGCAAACTACATCATAGGATACTGATACCGAAATCTCATTATGTCTGATTACATTGTTTGGTTTACAAATGACTGCACTCTTTTGATGATATAATGTTTTATCCATGTTGTTGTTTTATTTTCTTGAGCTCTTATAAGATGTTTGTTTGTAAGAAATGAAAATGGAATAAAAATATATATAAGTATATATAAATAAATAGTGTGATTTCTATCAGCTAACCTGTCTTGCAGGATTACTCTGTACTGTCTTGCAGGATTACATTACACTACAATGCATTAACTATTCTGACATAGCTAAAATTATTACAGGAGGCTGAGAACTGTAATCCTGCAGCATGGTTTCCACAAATGAATCTGATGCCTAAATCAGCTCCTCGTCATATCTAAATTTCCGTACATTTCATTTTAATGGGTATGGTGGGGGGAGATACTTATTTCAAGTGCTGGATTATTAATTGATTAGTCAGGCAATAAAAATGATTGTGTTTGATCCTTGTTTTTAAACTGTAAATAAAGAAATTTTGAATATAAGAAATATCACTAACCTCTGCTCACTTTGTTATAGTTTCTCTTTCCTCATACAGAATGTCAGCATGTCACAACACTTGAAATCCCGAAAACTGACAAAATGAGACAATCCCTAAACCAATCAGGCATGAAAACTGTCACATTCCGTCCTATCATTTTATGGATACACTTGCCTTAAAAAGCCAAAAAGAAATCAAATGTGTCTGGCATTTACACATCATACATCTTGCTTTAAAAAGAAAAACAACACAGCTGATGTGCAATAATACTATGTCTAGTTAGAACTGAGCTTAGCTAAATGTTATCATCAGCACAACACATTTCGGTTCGCAATTGAATGGAGAGTTTTCTTAGATGATAGTAAAACATAATTGGACCTATTTGGATTTATTTACAGAGCTGTCAACATGTTTCAATCTAAAGCCTCCTGATCGGAAAAACAAATAAATAAAGCAAATGTAGAAGTTTATTAAATCAGGGTGGACAAGCCGTGTTTGACATTAGCAGCCATTCATGGACTCTACAAATGTTTTAAAGGACTAAACCCACATTTGTACACTCCAGAATATCCGAAAATATCCCCTCTAAAACACCAATAACCTTTAAAATCCCACTAGAGTAAATAGCATTTAACTAAATTGTAGCCCCCCAAGAAAGGGATGAAATAACTGTATGTGAATGGCAACACCCCTGCCCCCTTACATAATCTGTCCTGTAAAAGGATTGGCTAGAGGCTTCTAGTGGGTGTGACCAACTGTAACAAGTTCCTGGAGTATCATAGTACTGAGCATGTGTAAAGAAAACAATGGTCAGTGACCACATTGTGTGATACTGGGATGTTGGGAAATAAAACACAAAACGCATGTTTGAAAGGTAAATTTCCCATCAACCTTATTAAAATGAGAGGTGAGACACAGATTACTTCTGTTATATTAAGGTATGGTGGTCTTCCTTCTTAAAGAGTGTTGTTCAGAGGCTTTAGTTGTCCTTTAAAGTGACAATAAAGTACAAAGTAAACCTCCCTTATGCAGTGTAAATTGTGAGGTCCTCACTTCTAAGGATACAGATGGTATACTTCTAGATGCTCTTGTCTCTCCTCCCTGGACCTGCCCTGTCTCTGTTGCAGATTTAATTGATGCAATTTCAATGGGAAGTTATGCATTTTGTAAAGTGTGCCCTTCCATTGGTTGAAATATCTGGCTTAGGAAGGGTGTGTGTATGGACCAGGCCAATTATTGAGAGCACCTAGAAGGAAAGTACTATCTGTACCCCCAGTAGTGAGCATCTAGCCTTTTGTGTCCTCACCCTAGTCACAGTTTAAGTGAGTGAAATATTATATTCCTTACCAGTTAAGAAACACAGCAAATTTCCATTTGTAATGGATTTGTCCAGTCATGTAAAAATCACACTGCACACAAATAGCCCTTCATGGTGAGGAAAAAATTGATGATAATGATTGAGGAACCAAGCATATGTGGAAAGACAAACAAACAATTAAATACCTGGGAGAAGCAGTTGCCCTGAACTAAGATCCACAAGGTTATGGTTTGGATCTAACAACAACTTTATCAGGCACAGCTCGAGGACTGTAAATACTGTGGAGCACTGAACAAATGTAATCTTCAATGAAAGTATTTACAGATGGGAAATGTTTTTGTTCCTGAGGTTTACAGGTCAGTGATTTTAAATAATAGATAATGCTAAAAACAATCATTCTGTTGTCTCCTGCTCCTTCTGATACAACAACCAAGACTGCAAATTCAATATAAATAAAACCTATTACAATTCACTAGGCACTGGACATCTCAGAGTTTTTTTAACTCTCTCTCTAGTAATGTTTATTTTACTCTTTGCCATATGTAGGGGTTAGTTTTTTGCAAGGTCTCCTGTTTGCCTAATGGTTCCTTTGAATCAAGCTACCGAGATTTTACATGACGGAATGGAAGTATCTGATTTGCTCTACAGCTATTCCAATTAAAACAAATAGAGCTCCCAGCTGAAAGTGCAGTCTTCGCCCTTCAGCAAGTGAAGTAGCAGGCACACAATCTGTTGTATTGGCAAAGCTAACCGCTGAATCAGTGTATCATGAAGCAGAGACTTAGTTCACCCCTTCAATATTCTCTTGATCCAGTCTGTGAATCTAAATCCCTAAACCTAATACACCAGTCTATTGATTTACAGGGTAAATAAGCTGTTCTGCCTCATACCTCCTGATTAACGCTTGACTTACTACAATAAGCCAAACTCATTTTGATTCCCTTGACCCTTTTAAAGGGTTAATTTGGCATAATTCTTCCTTTCCATTGGAACATGCAAGGTGCAAGTTCAAATATCAAAATCATATTCTTTTATTTTAAATGTCTAAAATATGTAAAATCCTATAAAGGCAATGCTAACCTAAAAAAAACAGTGATATACTGATAGTACCAGCACATGTCTTTCATTTTCAGAAATGGCTCCAATATTAGCAGTGGCATAACTAGGAGTCACTCCCCTCCCCAGCAAAACTATGATGGGTCCCCCTCTGGGGGGGCTTTATCTGTCATAGGGAAAGTAAAATAATATGGGGTAGGATCTGATCCACTAGTTATGCCCCTGAATATGAGCTTTATAATACACAGAGCCACTTTACCTTGGTACATAAATACTAGAGCACAATTCAAGCCAACTTTTCCTACATTCTATATACCCATTGTATTGCTGCATTATAACATGTCAGGGTGTCCAGCTTCCTCTTCCCCTTTAAGCTATTAGGTATGAATAAACATTTGTCAGAGTCATCCTATTCTTTGCGAAATCTTCTATGGCAAATGTGGAAGGAAAGCCTTCCTGGGATGTAATCTCTCCTATGTATGCCTTGATGATGGCAGCAAGCAGAAGTACAGTATGGTATATCTACTGCTTCACTATACGTTTCATCTTGTCAAGGTTGCCTTTGTCATCTGAGAATTATAAAAGTCAAGTAATATTATAACAAGACTCTGATGAAAACAACCTAAGTAAGCTGACGAAATTAACCTTGACCAAGGCAATAAATAAAATGCAGCACACTAGAATTTGTTCTTACAATTAGTCTTATTTACTAAGAGGCAATACATTTTCCCCATGCTGTTAATTGGCAGTAACCAATCAGAGGTTACCCTTTTTACTGGTCTACAGTTATAAAATATTTGATCACATCTAAATTGGATGGTGCAGATAAACAGCACAAGCAAAATGTTGCCCCATTTATTAAATAATCCCAATTATGTCATCATTAATTTTAATGTATAAACATCAGAACTAGAGACAACAGGAAAAAAAACAGTCTAAAATGACATGATATAGATAAAAATAACTGGGAATACAGTACACAAACTGGATGAGACAGTCACGCTCCAAAGGTTCATGTGTTTAATGGTGAACCACAAACACCAAAAATCACATTACCTGATGAAGGGGTAACACCCCTAAAACGTAGGGGACGGTATTTGAGATGTCTGCCCCCTACCAGATGTGAGTGCATTTGTGTCTTTGCTTCTATATTGGGCCTCCAGCAAAACTAGAACTTCAAAAATATGGTCAAACAATAAAAGCCACAACTATTTAGCATTTTGTAACCAGGACCCCCAACTAAACAAAATAAGCCGAACAGCTTATCTAAGAGTACATATTTTTTAAAATAAAATCAGCAATATTTATAGGATTATGTAATACCTTCAGGTTATGTGTGGGATCTGAATCTGCAACAAATTTACATAGGGTGCGCAAGCCACAATCCATTAAATATACAGTTTTCACATTATAGGTGTCACATGTCCTTACTCTATTAAATAAAAGACACTCCAAGGGCACTTTGAGGTTTAACATGCCTCAATGGATAATTGCTAAAAACAGGTGTACTCTTTGTAACCTAGTTTCTAGCTGACACTATAATTTATAATGCTCGGTGGAGAGCACAGGACACAAGGCCAATTTATTTTTCTTAATCATACACCTACATTATTAAGAGTTACATGCCTGAAGGCAAAAATATAAATGGACAAAAAAAGCACAACTGCATCACAGTAAGAATGAAATATGGCACCTCCTGTTCAAAGGTTATCTCCACCTTCAGTATAAACTTTTATCAAAGTGTAGGGGACCCTAGCTTCCCCCAAACAGTTTGTTTGCTAAAAAAAACTCATCAGGAATGTATTTACAGAGCTTCGTTCCCCCGACGTTCTTATCTGGCCCTCTGCTTGCTGGAAATTGTAAGCAGGGAGCCGGACTGGCAGCCACGTCTATGATTGGCTGCCGGCTGCCGGCAGTGCAGAACGCCAGGGGAACAAGTCGATGTAAGCACATTCCTAATGAGTTTTTTTTGCAAAATCCCATATCATTACTACGGAAGAACATACAGACCAAAACAAATGACTATCCAATTCAGAATTTCCAGTTAAACCAAGTGATCTAATTCAGACTTTCCAGTTAAACCAGGTCTGTAATCATAGAACGATCAACCCTAGATATTTAATAACATTAACATTACGTATCTGTTGTATTCAGTTAGATCAACTGGACTTAAAGTTTAGTTCTTGAAGATGTTTCGCTAGTCATCCGACTGGCTTTCTCAATTCAGAATGACTTGTACAAGAATCTGTGGCAATTATGTATCCCAATTAGCATATGACAGCCAGGTGTTAGGGACCAAATGCAAGGTAAGGATGTATTGATGCTAAGGTGTCAAAACAATATTGTTCAAGTCATTGAGAAAGTCAGTCGGATGATTAGCCAAATGTCTTCAAGAACTAAACTTTATGTCCAGGTGATCTAACGGAGTACAACAGATATACCATGACCTGGATGAATGAGAACCTTCACAAGCATTAACATTGTGAATTTTATTCTAACAATTAATTATGCAAGTGCGGAGTGTAAGAAGAGGACTATTGGTGGCATTTTAAATAATGAAAACACTGCAGGTAATTAAATTTTAAAACAGGATTAGGCAGCAAGGTGGCTAAATGGTAAGCACTGGTTTCTTACAAAACTAAGTCCAGGGGTCAGTCCCATCCTTGTCTACTTCTGTAAGTTTCTATGTTCTCCCTGTGCTTGGGAAGGTTTTCCCTACAATAAAAAGTACTCTAGTTTTCCCTACAATAAAAAGACATACTGATAGGTTGTGTGTGTGATTGGGCACTGTTAGTTCTTTGGGAAAGGGTCTGATGTAAATGGATAAACTCATTGTAAAGTGTTGTGTAAAATGTTACATGATAAAATGATTACAATAAGATTTAATTGACTTGAAATTAATCACAAGGCCACCTGTGTGCATGTGCAAGCTTGTAAGAAGCTTTTACAGCTTTAATAGGAGACAGCAACAACCAATGAAGAGGTTGGCAGACTGCTGGCTGAATATCTGAAGGTGGTGGTAGGGTAAACATGCCCTTTTATGGAAAGAATCTGTGGCTATAATTTGCTACACTGCAGCTATCGTGGAGCCTCTACAATATAGATAGGCAGACATTAATAATAGAGAAGCTACAATTATACTTCTCTATTTCACTATTGAAACTTTCAAGCTAAACGTTATTAACTGTAGTTGTTAAATATTATATCATAAAAGCCAAATGTTTTCCATTTCTGCATTAAGTGAGGGTCAGCAGAACCCCTTTTACGGAACTGAATGGTCTTACTACTTGCACAAAATCTGGCTAGCAACTATATCCTCAGGAAATCCAATTGATTGGTGCCTAGAGATAAGTACAGAATACATTTCCAATAATGCATGCCTTTAGACTTTTAACAGCTATTTGCCTGCAAAATGGACCAGAACATAATGCTGTGTTCACAAAATCATGCTTATGTTATTGCTTTTTAATTGATTCAAATTGTCTGGAGGGCTAAGATTAAAACAAAAGTGCATATTGTAATATTACCGTAATGTATCTATTTACATCTAAGCAAATGGATGCTTTTTTTTAAAAGAGCTTTCTAAAAAGTGATAAATTAACATATAACTGAATGAATTAAAAATTGCTCTTCTGCCTTTGTTCTAACTTAAAGAAAAAACAAGCAAAAAGATGTTCACAGCCTTAATCTCGGACTTGGCTGCATTTAATAAATTATACAATTAAAATGAATAAAAAAAAAAAAATCGGGGGTTAACTTTATTCTCTATATACTTAAACCTGAAGGTCACATTCAAGGTCAATCTATGCACATGATACGAATCACCAGGTATCCCACCTCCCTGGATTGTCCCTCATTCTGGGGTGGTCTCCCGCGAGACCGCCCTAGACTCCCACGACTGAGAGGAGACTTTAATCTCCTCCTCAGTCACTCCACTTTTGTCCAACCACACCCCGGGAATGCCCCTAACCCCGCCTCCCTCCAACCCTAGGGCACTAGCCATGCCTCCGCATGACATCACACCCCGTCCCCAAGTGACCCCACGCCCCCTAGCCACACCACCCTTAATATCCAGTACTAATGGGAAAATAAGTACAAATCCCGCGCTAACCAATGTACTATGTACTCATTTTGCACTGCCTGCATTTCGCAATTTTTTTTTGATTTAGCACAGCACAAGTAATGCAATACTGTATGTTTTGCAATAGATTTTTTAGTTAACACGAAGGCTTGCAGCTTACCACTCACATTTTCTTGATGTATCACCGGTTACAGAGAACTGTGGTCTCCATACAAGATATAAAGACATTACAGACCAGAAAGTTGATGGGTGGGAGGATGACATGTGACATTCCTAAGGCTGCTCCTCCACCTCGCTGCCGGAGAGCACAGCCTCAGATTTCAGTGTGTGAGGGAGACAGGAAGTCCCTCCCCCTCCCTGCTGTGTGAAGATCCCCACAGAGAAGGTAAGGGAATCTAAATCCGTACCTTCCCAGGAAGCAGGAAGTGCAGGGGACCTGGTGATGCTGCTGCCATATCACACACAAAAATGTAAATATCTTCAAAACTATGCAAAATAAACAATGAAAGTAAATTGCAAAAATTCTCATGATTTTTACCTAAAATAATATTTGGACCATAGTTCCCCTTTAATACATTGCGGGAATGAGTGCAGGTAGGTTGCTATAGCAAAATGTAATGCATCTGCCCCTTAAAGTCATAACATTTTCTTTAAAACAGTATGTTATTGAGAGTCAGGATGGAACGTAAATTGCTGTTTCGAAATGCCTAAAGCCTATTCCTGGTTATCAAACCCCCTACAGAGAATTCCACCAGCTTGACAGTTTATACATGTCATCTTAGGTTTTAAGATAATGTTTTGGAATAGTGCAAATGGTAAGCTTTTGCTTTGATAAACCCTATGTGCTTGAAATCTTTCAGGTAAACATGCTTTCGACCTTTCTTTCCTCCTTTGGACATACAACATTATAACTACAATATGCCAAGTCCATAGGTCATGTTTCATTTGTACTCATCCTAGAATGTAATCTATCATTGAAGACAGCATACAGTATGTCATGAAAGACTATGAACATTTTTTTTCTTCAACATTTTCCACCTCTGAGTTGTATTATTCACTAGTTTATCTAAACATTTTAAAATTAAAGGTTTTGTAAACTTAATTTAAAAAAAAAGAAGTTATTTTTAAAAGTGCAATTCACTTGTTCCTATTTCCCATAGTACCTTAGGAGCCACAATCTCCCTTGACTCGTGACACATGGCCTATATTTTGCTAGGGCACATGTGCGTATGGAGGTGAGATACTGTAAGGAAGGGAGGGAAGTGAAAGAAAGATTCCCTGCAGTGGTGTGGAACTTCCAGCAGTGTGATCACTGCTCCTAAGGTGGAACCAAAAAGAAAGGTTATATATATTGCAGAATTGCAAACACCGAGTGCCTATAGCAATATGCAAAATATAATGCAAAAGAAGAGAATAAAAATTTGTCTGGCGTTGGGTGTAGAAGTTGGATAAACGGACCCAAGCTGATCCACAAACAATTGTAATAATGGAATCAGATGCAAAACACCAGATTGAGGAGAGATAAGTGTAGGGTGGAGTATAGGGGCTGTATATACATGAATAATGGTCAGGTGTCTCTTTATTGGTGGATCCTTATTGTAGGAGACTAAATGGATTAAATAAAGCAGCAAAAGTAATTAGGCTTCTGGTATATCTGTAAGATGGTCGGTTGGAAATTAAGCTCGAAATTGTGTGTACCTGATTTTAGTGTTTATATCTGAAGTAGAGATGGGAACTCCATTCAGTCAATGGAAGAATGATTTACAGATCAAACTAAAATGGTAACTTACGTAAATGGCTGTGGCACATGGGAGGGAAATGGTGTGGGGAACTGTCACTATCACCAAACTTGTTTAAAACACTTGTTGAACACGTGCGGGGCAACTGTCAGGTTTTGCGCAAGTATATTAGAGGGCTACGGCCAATCGAGGTTGTACAGAATGATATTTTCCGAGGGTTACCAAGAATGGAACCATAAATTCGGAGGATTATCGAAATCGAACAATACTGTGAGGATTATGTCGAAAAATTAATAATACTTCGGAGGGTAGCAAAAAACGATTCCCTACAGTCGAGGGTTACCGAAACGAACGATAATTTAAAGGGCGTTACCAAAAATGAATGGATACTTTCAAGGGTTAGCGAAAATGATCAGTACATTCAAGGGTACCGGAAACAGACGATACTTTCGAGGGGTATCGAACAAACATTATAGGGTTAGCGATCGGCACGGTAAATACAGCGCGAGTCAGAAAAACAAAACTAGTTTGAATAGTTTAAGTTTGTTCTCCAACTAATTAAAGTTCGGCTCAATCTCGGGTTCGGAGTTCTAGTAATCCCCGCTTTTGATATTACTTGAAAGGAATATCAAGTCACTACTAATAAAAGTATTAAAAAAAGGAACAGGACATTTAATGGTAAATTCTACTCTTGTAAATGAATGTTTGTTGGGTCATATGGATCAGTTGGTATAAACACTATATGAAAAGTCACCAACAAACTCATTCACTACGTACATAGATTTCTAAACATAACATTTTTTTTAATCATGACATGTCAGCAATTATGATGGAGCAATCAATGGCAATTTAGCCAGAGGCAAAGGGCAAGGCCCATTTAAGTACTAAGTAGGGTATTACATGGGGAAAAAGCATTTAACCTTATTCAGCAATTGCCTATATGAGTCTTTCATAATACCAGATTGCCGTCATATGAAAAAGAATTTGGGAGGGACGCAGCTGTCGCGTGAACCGACAGTTATAATTGCTAGCGTTGATGGTAGGTTGGAACGAAAAATTCGTCATGTGTACCCAGCGTTAGAAACTTATAATATTGCAGGATATAAATGCCATATCTCCCAAATAATGTCAACTCCACTGCATGGGGGATAAGCAAAATATTTGGGCAGTTAATTAAGCCAAACAGGGCCCATATGGTATTAGTTAAACCCTTCTGTGAACATACATATTATGCTTTGATTGGTACTACAGAAAAGGCTGATAGTTATGGAATGGAAAAATTACATACGAATTTTATACCAGTAAACATGGCTGGCTTAGATTAATGTGAGGGTGAGATTCACCCAGAGCGGCTCACCTCTGGTAAATCCAGTTGTGAGCTTGGCCCAGAGCATTTGAGGCTTGGGGTGAATCTCCCTACTACGTTTAAAGTTGTATATTTTATCCCAACTAATCAAGAATCTTATTTAACATTTGAAATGTTTAACATCGATTGGTTGGGGGTTTAAAGGACACCATTTAAACGATACACAACTTTTATTAAAGTCTCTGTGTTAAATTTTTTAATTATGTTGTTTTGTATTTTCAAAACACATTTCACCTCTAGGGGAGCAAGCAAGATTGAAACAAATATGAAATACCTCAACACCGAAACATGCAGAGTTTTCACATTATAAGAGATATAAAAATGCCTAATAATCCCAAAGTCCACACACATGTGTAGGTCGGGCACATCTCAGCCAGACATACTGTTCCGTTGATGTTGCTGATGGATCCAAAAACTCACAAATTCCCCATGTCATGACAAACAGCAAGTCACTTTCCTCTCCATCATGCCAAATCTTTGTTCCCCACACTCCAAGGTACAGTTAACAATAAATTAACAGCACAAGCAGATCATCGTAGTTTCTATATTGTCCAACGGTTTTGCACCACTTACCGTGCCGGCGCTTTACAAGCCATAATTGGTCGATGGGGTGGTCGGTTTTAGTGTTGCCCATTACTGAGTTGTTTTAATTCTTTTCAGGTGTGATTTTCCATTATAGTGGATCTGAGCTTGAGCTGCTGAGTTAGTGGGATATTGCACACCTTCACATAGTGAGAACAGAATCTTCTTTCTTCTCGTTTCGTAAACTGGTGATCTGGTGCCTCGTTCATTCCAAGACACTTTCTCATCGAGCCGAGTCGAAAGCACAGCAGTGCTATCCTCCCATTTTCAAATCAAACACATAGTCAGGACTCTTAACGGCGCTTCATGGCTGGAAAATAGACAAAAAAGAACATCAAATGGGTACTCGTGTGTCAGCAAAGAAATAAACATTTACCAAACAATCAACATTCGACGGTCTAGTATTGGAAAACTTAGTTAGAAAACATGTTTAATTTTAGAATTCACATTAGTCCCTGCCCGGAATAGCTTAAATTTCTAAGTACATATCAGTGAGTAAATCCACACAACGAAGATAATCAAACTCTACTCAAACGTTTGCTTGGGTAGATTTAAATTCATGAATTTTATTTTACATTTAACCCATAAGAGCTACAGTCATCACGCAGAGCAAAAAATCAAAAGCCTGTGTGTACAGTGGCTCATACAGATGTGGACAAAAAAAAGTGGACGTGGCTTAAAAGACTTCAAGCTTTCATACAGTGAATCCACTTTGACTACGTTACTTCTGTGGGTTGCTGATAAAATGAAAATTCTGCACATGAAAAAATACCATCTTAAGGTGGCCATAGACTGCAACGCACGGTTTTGTTATGATTGAATGGGTCAATAAAGACAAAAAATGGAAACTTATACAATAGGAAAAAATCGTTGGTCCTAGTTTATCATTTTGGTTGTGATCATACAATACCCGGATCATGACAACCCGGGGTCATAGTGTGTATGGCAGGTGTATGGCATCATCAGCGGGGGTGCTTTGGTTGGGTTAATGGATGTTGCCTTTCCCCCGTTTATAGGTCTATAAACATACCCCCAAAAACATCTGGACAGTACCGGCATGTCCTTTCTAAGCCTTCCCAGTCGCTCTCTACTTTGTTGAACTCTATTCAAATATGATCCCTGAGGCTAATGCTGGGAGCTCTAGATTAGCAGAAAATTTGTTCTAGATATTTATCGATGCCCTGCAAGTACCTGTGTGTGTTGAATATTATTTTTCTTTGTTAGCATTTGAAAGCAAAAAGTACGATGAAGTGCAGTGCATATCCCAATATCAAAATGCCAGATAAAGAAATCAAGCGGTTAGCTTTCTAACATACAGGCGTGCTCCATAAATATCAAAGAGGAAAAGATGGCATTGGGAAAAAAGGAGGCTTTGTGTTGGCTTCTTTTCAATACCACTTCCCCAAATCTGCCTTTATTCCAGACACAGTGATTAAAAATAAGGCTATGATTTGGGGTAGGGTAACTGTTTTCCAATTAAGTAACTTAAATTTATCTTCAGTGTTCTGGGATTCATCTAGTAGTATATATCAGGGTTAATTCAAATAAAAGGTTTTTATCGTTAAAAATTGTGCTAATTTTGCTCCAACCAATCAGAGGTTAGCTTTCAAATGTAAATAATACTTCTGAATGGTTGGGGCAAAAGTAGCACCATTTTTAACTATAAGTAGCCGAATTGTTACCAGGGATGCCGCAGGGGGCACCTTTCTCCTCTTAAAGTCCTACTTACCAATTTACGATCGGTTAGCGCACTTAAGCTCTCAGTTGTGGAGGCTTGGTGAGAATTGGAAAGAACCTCTTTCCCAAAGCCGTCATAAAGCCTACTTAACCCAGAGGCTACCCGGCTGATTGCACGTAAGTATTTAGCGCCAGCAACTAGTGGGCATTAAAATACATACGTGAGGGTGAGATTCACCCAGAGGAGTCAGCCCTCTAGTGAAATCCCATAGGGGAGATTTGCCCAAGAAGCTTGCGGTCTGGTATTGAAAATTCCTTTAAAGAACGTTTATTAAATCTCCCTGATATTATTATTCTGCAAAGTCAGAAGGCAAACTGAGTAAGGAATTCTGTTCCATGTTTTCCGTGACAGAGCGTAAAAATGTTCCATCGCATTGTAAAACAAATGGCATCTCTGTGTTACCCATTGGACTCCCTCTGCTTTAAAGGTTATTTACACTGGAAATTAGTTTTTTTTTTTTTTAAATGCCCATTAGTGGAAACTATAATTCATCCAAAATCACTGTACCATTTTTTGTTGATCTGCCCCCTATTTAATCCTGGTATCCCAATCTGGAAACATCTTCATTTCAGCATTTCTGTAACAGCAGTTTGGCTGTTGTTGTAGCAGGAATGTTTGGACAGTTGGTGTGCTGTATGCATTCCTTAACCAGTTGGTATGGGGAAGGAACAATAGTCAGGTCAGTGGTCAGGGCCTGACAAACAAGTATTGTATTGAAGGCATGCAGAACACACACCTCAGAGCAAGTGCTACTAAACATGTATTAATTTGGAGATTAGATTGACACAAAGTTTCCATTTTTTCAGTATATCTTAAACTTTAAGGAGAAAACAAGTGTAAATGACACCAAACTCTGTGGACCCTTGACTCCCTCTTGCTTTAAAGGAGAAACATTGTTGACAAAACATCTCTGTGTGTCCTAACAACTGAGTCACTAGGCACCAGATTGTGAAATCTAATCTTCCATAAAATGTTACTGCGTGCAGCTTTATAATGATCAGCAACTTGAAATTAGTTTATGTATATTCACGGTAAGAAGAGCATCCCATCACCCATATATAGTGGGTCTCGGTGGATGTAGGTCAAAACAGTATTTGTTTCTGATCCATCTCATCAATATGGTCCAACTACGTTCAGATCACTTGGGAAAAAATAGGGATAGTTCCATTCACTTATACGGACTAAGATCAGTTGTTCTGCCAAGAAATCGTCGGGACCAGCATTAAGGGTAAAAAACATCCTGAACTGAACCATCTAGAGCATTGCAATCTGGTATCTGGGCACAGTTCTGTTACGTGAGTTAATATTCTGTGATATTGGTGATGAACAAATGGGCCGCATCTTGTTTGTTTTTGCAGATTAAAAAAGAAAAAAGCATCAGCCTTCTCTTAGTCCTACCACAAACATGTTCGTCTAAAAAAATATTACGTGATTTAAACATGTGACGTGCTTTCATGTGAAACCTTATTTTCTTCTTCATTCACAAAACACAAAAATCTAAAGGAGAAGTAATGATTAAAAGCTTGTGAAGGTTCCTCATTCATCCAGGTTATGGTATATCTGTTGTATTTCAATTAGGATCAACTGGACTTCATGAACTACTATTTATTACTATTGCAAAACTACAGACTTCCATGGATGCCGAGGATGTGGCATCAAAAATGAGCAATTACTTTCTATACAATATTTTCCTTTTTAAAAGTTCCCGTGATTCTAGAGATACTGCTAGCGATAGAGGTTATGCTGTTTATTGTTGTTAATACAGTTTCTTAGATCCACACAATACTGTCACTTCTTCATGCGTCTATTTGTTAGCCACATTATAAAAATAAGGTGCATGGTTCCAGAGGGCAAATTTCTCAGTGTATTGGGGCTATTAGAAACTTGTGTGGGGGTATTTTCCCTTGTTTGATCAGTATCTACTTCATTTCATTCTCAGCGAAGACTCAATTATTGTCAAGCAGCAAATTCAGTATTTATAATCAAATCAATTATATCCCAAGTTTAGTCAGTTCTTTAGTATAGCCTCTGTGTTAGACGTATCTCTTTTTTGGCTCTCAAGATGGAGACCCTGGGGTCTTTTAATGACAGCACCCACCCTACCAAGGGTTGGTTTTTTTTAAAGATTGGAAATTTGTGGCAATCATATATAATATTAAAACCGTAATAATACACTAACATGGGGTGTGAAAAGTTTCGTTTTCCACTTTCTTATAGACTAAGTGTTGGTCCCACTATCACGCACAAGAGAGCATACAGGATTTGTGCAATGATCCTGTACAAGGATCCTGTACAATGATCCTATTACACGTGATTGGATGCATGCCAATATGCACAAAAAAGTTGTGCACAAAGCATTCCATAAGTGGTAAACACACCAAAATGCATTGCATATCCGATGGGTGATGGAAGCCAAAAATGCATTGGGGAAAAACAGTGGGACCTAGCCCTAAATCCTCTAGGTGCTAGGTAAGCAGTCGGACATATTAACAGGAACAAAAAAGTTTTAAAATGAAATAAAGTACTAAATTTACAAAACACTAATGTTTGGGGATTAAAGAAATGACCCATCCGTCTGGAAGTGGGAGCTGTCATACGTAGTTGTTTTGATATGGGCAATATTGAGCTGTCAAATAAAGAATGAGAAAATACACAGAAAAGACTGATAGAAATTGTGTTGGACATACCCTTGTGTCTTAAAAAGGCTACTTAAATATCAACAAATGTTATTTCTTTATTCAGCTCTAACCTAAATAAAAAAAAACCAGTTAGGTGAATCATGGACACGCATTAACTATAATGTAAATATTAAACCAGTAGAATGATGGACATCACTCATAGCTCTATGTTAAATATTTAAACCGAGTAGAATGATGGACACTCATAACTTCATGTAAATATAAAACCAGTAGAATGATGGACCATCATAGTCTAAGGTAAATATTAAACCAGGAGAATCCATGGACACTCATAGCTCTAATGAAAGTAGTCAAACCAGTAGAGAATCATGGACAACCTCATAAGCTCTCATGTAAATATTAAACAAGTAGATGATGGACACTCTAGCTCTAATATAAATATTAACCCCCAAAGTCTTTTAGGAAATGAGGACACTCATGCTCTAATATAAATATTAAACCAGTAGATATGATGGACATCATAGCTCGAATGTAAAATATCAAACCATAGAATCAGGGACACTCATAGCTCTAGGTAAATATTAAACCAGTCGGAATTGATGGACACTATAGCTTAATGGAAAGATAAACAGTAGAATGATGGACACTCATAACTATAATGTAAATATTAAACCAGGAGAATGATGGACACTCATAGCTCTAATGTAAAGATTAAAACAGTCGACTCCATGGACACTCATAGCTCTAATGTAAATATCAAACCAGTAGAATCAGGGCACTTCATAAGCTGGTGTAGTCAATGTTTTTTTTTTTTCTCCATATGTTAGTGAAGATAAATCATCCACAATTATTTATATGCAGGTTTCATGTTAATTTTTCTTCGTGTCAGAAATGTTAATGATTTGTCCAAAATCCTAATACCGCTGAAACAAATGATGTCTCCATTTGTGAGAGTTTGCCGTATCTGGTCCCATAACTGTGACGCTCTGGGAAATTAACCAGAACGCTTTAATGAGATTAACAGCTGGCAAAAAATGATGAAGATGATGGACACTCATAGCTCTAATGTAATATTAAAACCAGTTGATCATGACACTCATTAGCTATAATGTAATATCAAACCGTAGAATCATGGACACTCATAGCTCTTAATATAAATATATTAACCAGTAGAAATCATGGGGACACTCATAGCTTATCATGTTAAATACAAACCGTAGAATCAGGGAATCATAGCTCTAATAGAAATATTAAACCAGTAGAATCATGGACACTTCAAGCTTAATGTAATATAAACAGTAAGAATCTGGACATCATAGCTCTAATTGTAAATATGAAACCAAGTAGAATGATGGACACCATAACTCCTATGTGTAATATTAAACCAGTAGAATGATGGACCACTCATATAGTTATCATGTAAATATTAAACCAGTAGAATGATGGACACTCATAGCTCTAATGTTAAATATCAAACATAGAATCAGGACACTCATAGCTCTAAGTAAATATTAAACCCAGTTAGAATGATGGACCAGCTCATAGCCTCTAATGTAAATATCAAACCAGTAGCAATGATGGACACTCATAGCTCTAATATAAATATCTAAACCAGTTAGAATGATGGACACTACATAGCTCTAATCTGTAAATATTAAACCAGTGAATCATAGGACACTCATATCTCTAATGTAAATTGGTTAAATACCAGGTAGAAGCATGGACACTCATAGCTTCTAATGTTAAATATTAAACCAGTAGAATAATGGACACTCATAAGCTCTAATGTAAATATCAAACCAGAGAATCATGAACACTCATAGCCTCTAAATAAAAATATTAAACCAGTTAGAATCATGGCACTCAAGCTCTAATATGAAAATCAAACCAGTAGAAATGATGGACACTCCATAGCTCTATATAAATATTAACACCACTAGAATGATGGACATATCATAGCTCAATGTAAAATATTAAACCAGTTGAATCATGGACACTAATAGTCTAATGTAAATATCAAACCAGTAGAATATGACATCATAGCTCTAAAAAAGTATTTTAACCAGAGAATTGCATGGACACTCATACAGCTCTAATGTAACCAATATCAAACCAGTAGACATCATGGACCACTCATAGCTACTAAATATAAATATAAACAGTTAGAATCATGGAAAACTCATAGCTATAATGTTAATATTAAACCACAGTAGCATCATGGACACTCATAGCTCTAATGTAATTATTAAACAGTTAAGTGAATGATGGGACACTCATTAACTCTAATGTAAATATTAAACCAGTAGAATGAGGGACACTCATTAGCTCTAATGTAAATAGTAAAACCAGTAGAACAATAGGGGACACTTATAGCTCTATGGTAAAATATCAACACCAGTAGAATCAATGGACACTCATTAGACTCAAGTGTAAATATTAAACCAAGTAGAATGATGGACACTCATAGCTCTAATATACCATATCAAACCAGGTAGAATGTGGACAACTCATAGCTCTAATAAAATATTAAACCGAGTTAGAAGATGGGACATCATTCATAGCTCTAATGTAAATATTCTAAACCAGTGGAATCATGGACCTCCATAGCTCTAAGTAAATATCAAACCAGTGAATCATGGACACTCATAGTCTCTAAATAAATATTAACCAAGGTAGAATCCCATGGACACTTCATAGCTCTATGAAAATGTTTAAACCAGTAGAATCATGGGGACACTCATTAGCTCTATAGAAATATCAAAACAGTAGAATCGATGGACACTCATAGCTCTAATGTAAATGTTTAAACCAAGTAGAAATCAGGGACAATCATAGCTCTAATAAAATACCAACCAGTAAATCATGGACACTCATAGCTCTAATGTAAATGTTTTTAAACCAGTTAGAATCAGGACACTACATAGCTCTAATGTCATATGATAAACCAGTAGAAATATGGACACGCATAGCTGTAATGTAAATGTTAAAACCAGTTAGAATCATGGACACTCATAGCTCTTAAGTAAATATTAAAACTAGTAGAATTATGTACACTCATAGCTCTAATGCTAAATATCAAACCAGTAGAATCATGAATACAAACATCATAGCTCTAATGTAAATATCAAACAGTAGGAATCATGGGACACTCATGCTCTAATACTAATATTAAACCAGTAGAATCATGGACACTCATAGGCTTAGATATAAATATCCAAACCAGTAGAATCATGGAGGACACTCATAGCTCTAATGTAAATATTAAACAAGAGTAGAATCATGGACCACTTATATGCTAATGTAAATATTAAAACCAGTAGATAGACATGGACCACTCATAGCTCTAAGTGTAAATATTAAACCAGTAGAATCGCATGGACACTCATTAGCTCTAATATAAATAGTTAAACCAAGTAGAATCATGACACTCATAGCTCTAATATAAAATTAAAACAGTAGAAATAATGGACACCTTCAAGCTCTAATATTAAATATATAAAACCAGTAGAAGATGGACACTATAGCTCTAATATAATATTAAACCAGAAGTAAGAATCATGGACACTCATAGCTCTAATGTAAAATATTAAACCAGTAGAAATATGGACATCTAACTCTAATTGATCAATATTAACCAGTAGAATGATGGGACACTCATAGCTCTAATAACATATTAAACCAGTATGAATCATGGACACTCTAGTGCTCTAATGTAAATATTAAAAAACAGTGGAATCATGGACACTATAGCTGTAGGCAATGTCCATATGTAAGTGGACAGATAATCATCACCATATTTTATTTATATGCAGGTTTCATTGTTTAAATTTCGTATTCAGCTGTCAGAAATGTTAATGTTTTTTCCAAAATTCCTATTCCCGCTATGAAAACAATTGATTGTCTCCATTCTGTAGTGAGAGTTGCCGTTTATTCTGGTGTCCATACTGTGACGCTCTGTGAAATTAACCAGAACTGCTTTCATGGGAGATTAAAAAGCTGGGGCAAAAAGAATTGCCGGTTGTACCAGTGCGGGAAGATTTACAGCAGGAGGTCCAAACTAATTACAATAAACACTAATGCAAATGCGTTTTCGTGCCCACTAAACGTATTTCCTTCTCATTTCCCTAAGTAAGACCATTACCTGCACTGACATATAGAGAGAACTTAGCAAACACGCGTTTTGTTAAAATAAAAATTATATTACGCCGGCAGCTATGTGAAAACCTGTAGAACGTTCATGAAAAGAAAAAATCACCTTTATGGGACTTGAAAAATCGAATATGAAAGCAGGACTGCTGATTGCTTAGACTTCCTATATTGGCCTTTCAGTATATAAAGGGGTGAATGAAAGGATTTAAATCCCTACGCCACACTAGGGCAACAATAGATGGAACTTCATTTGCGAATTACAGCTGTCTCTTTAGGGATTTAGTTTAATACTTGAATCATATGGTAGTTTAATACTCTGTACCCATCCATCAGTAGTTAGTCATATGGTGTTTACAGATTTGGTCACTTAATCACTCCGAAGGCTTTCGATACTATAATTGGTACCTCGTACAATCAGTATGACATCTAATCACAAATGATTGGTGTTCTTTACTGGGACAGATGAAGCGTAATCCTAGGAAACCCTAAACTATTCATAATCTCCTCGGAGATGTTACCATTTTTCCATTGCTGATGAAGATGATATGTAATTATGGTGGCAATTGGTGCTGTAGTTTAAGTTATTAGGCTTTTGGGCTTCGTTATCTGCATCAAGAGTGATTTGAGAAAATAGTTTTAAAGATTAAACAAAAACACACTATAATCGCCTATCTGTAAACTGTAGTATCTGCGGATCTCTGTCTGATATTTTATCTGGCGGTACTTTATCTGGTGGCATGTCTGTAGACCACACCATACATTCATAAGCTGGGTACACATCAAACAATTTTTCACAATTAGACAGAATACAGACATTTAAACCCCTAAACATAGGTGCGAAGTGGGGTTTTTTCCTAGACGGCATCATGGGTTTGCAATCAACATTAGAGCCGTAATGTCGATTGAAAAAGTTAATTTGTTAAGGGACATCTCGGGTTTCTGAACACCACAGACGGTTTTTTTATTTTTTTTTTTGTTTTTTCTCGGAAAGTAAAAAACTTAGGGCGCATTTATATAACGAGCAGAAAAGCGCGTTTAACTTTTCGTTTCCTTACTGCAAGTTTTTGCAAAAAATACCGTTTTAAACGCAATTTATTAAAGGTCACGTTTAACGGGGTCGCGAAACGTTTTCGCGACATCATTGCTAAACCGCTTTTCGCTATCACAATCGCAGCGGGGTACATTTGTGCCGAAAAGGCGATTTATGTACAAAGCGAAAAGTGTTTTAGCGCTTAAATGGAAGCTCATTCTTACGCGAACTTGAAGATGGCGAAAGTCCTCTTTTTCCACTGGACTTTGACATGGATTCTTTCATTATTTTACTGACAAATAAAGTCAATCAATGCGAACGAAAAGCACATGCAAGTACTTTTGTACCTTTTTTAGGACATATTGTCTGAAGGTTTATTTATACCGTATATACTCGGAGTATACAGTGATCCGAGTAAAGCCAGGAGGTACCATTTTTTACACTGAAAAATAAAGAAAAAATGATGACTACGAGTAAAGCCGAGGGTAGAATTATGACCATTACTGCCTTCTGACTTCTTTATTGTTTTGAGGTTTAATTTGACCCGTTACATGGACAGCAGAAGATAAGAATGTCCAAACACTTTATGACTTGCCATTAAGGAAGCCGGCGTTCCTAGTGGGCATGGAACACGGGTGGGCAAAAACTAGGGGCCGTCCTCCTTAATTCATCAGCTGGCCAATGCAAACCAGTCTATCAAAAAAGTTGGACATTGCAGAGCCCCCGCTCCCTCAACCGAGCCCTGTCTGTGGTTCTACCACAGCTGTAGGGAGAGGTACGGATAATCCTTACATTGTTTCGGTACCAAAATATGCCATGTATTGTACCTAGCAGAGTCTTCCTGGCTGCCACAGCTGCTGCTCCCTGTGTGCAGTGAGTCCAACCATACACATGGGTGTTAAGCTGCCTAGTTCACTGAAACATCTTCGCTTTAGGTCATGGCTGCCCACTCCTGGTCTCCGTCCTGGCAGCAATGGCAGGGGGCCATTGTTTCTGGGTTTTTATGTCCATCACGATCCCTAGGTGGTTTTAAACGATCTGCTGTAGTAAGGGACACTGACTTTCCCCTTTACCGAGCTGCCGGTATAGCAACATTGTTTCATCTATTCAAGCTGCTAATCAGCAACTTGTAATAGATTGAAAACAAATGTGCTATTACCGGCAGCTCTGGAAAGGGGAATTTCAGTGTCTCACTACAGCAGATCGTTTAACCCTAGGGGATAGTGATGGACTAGAAAAAACAAACCATAAAAATGGCCCCCTGCAGCTTGACAGGTCGGAGACCAGGAGTGGGCAGCGACCCTTAAAGCATTAGAAGTGTCAGTGAATGAGCAGCAAACAACTGTGTATGGAATGACGCCACAGGCACACAGACAGATGAAGCAGTGGTGCTAGGGGATCGTGAAAGCGGGCAGAGAAAAACTTGAAACGGGGTTGCCATGCAGGAATCCCTCCCGGTGGGCCCCTTAAAGATTGTGCAGGGGCACCCTGGGCAATGCCACAGTTTACCCAGCCCCCAAAAGGCCCTGCTGGCCAAGAAAGTTAAACACTTGCTGCTTCCTGGGAGGCAACTGACACAGTATAAGCCAGCTTACATTTTCAGGCTATTTTGAACCTGAAAACCTCGGTCTATACTCGAGTTATATACGGATATACGGTAATTGCACATGTCCAATATGTGAGGATAATTTCCCAAAATAACTATTTCATGTAAAACTTTGTTGGCTTGTTTGTTAACTTTTGTAGGTAGTAACTTTAGGCTGAAGGCCACAGGCAATGGCCTGAAGTGGCTTGGTTTGTTGGTGCTGTCCGCGTTGCGGTACAATTTCTTCAAAATGGAAATCGCCCTTTGTTACCACCTAAAGAGAGAATGGGAAATGTATCTTAAAACCAAAAGCCACTTCCATTCTCTTAAGATGGTACACACAAGCAATTTTCCTCCGGCATTTTGGCTCTTCCGACTGGTTAGCCAGGAGGAAGGGACTGTTGGTCATGCAATAGTGGCCGTCGGTCTGACAGTTTACCATGACGAAACATGTGGTCCATAGAGGGCCACACGATCGGACGTAGTTTTCCTTTTGTCCGATTTGGACGAACGGTCGGTGGGACACTGGTGAAAAAAACCCATGCGATTATTTTGTTCTGGATCGGACCGTCCACGAAATATTGGTTGACTTGGAAATAGTGCATGGTGTGGTACCAGCCTTTTAAACGGGTATCCACCATGAAAACTCATTGTTTAATTATGATCCTCCTGTCCCCCCAGCCCCAACCACTCTATTTTTACTATTAGAAAGTTCCCCTAAATTTACTACCTCCCCTGTTCCCCCGCCGCGCTGCCGGCCCTATGCTTGCGAGAAAATGCAAGCAGAGGCGGCGGGGGGACCGGCAGTCGCGTCTGGATGGCTCAGTTGCGGCGAGAGGACAGGAAAGAGGGAAGGTAAGGTAAAGTTTGGGGGCACTTTCTAGAATAAAAGGGAGCGGTTGGGCTGGGGGGACAGGGTGGGAATCTTTGCGGAGGAAAGGGATTGACCACAGGGGGAGGGAATCCAAATCGGAGGAAGGAGAGGGAGGGAGAGGGAGGGGGAGGGAAGGGAGGGGGAGAAGGGCTGCAGTTACGAGCCCAAACTTCTCCTGGAGGCCATGTAGGAGCAGAGTCCAATTGGACTCTGCTATCCTCCTGGGGGGCAGTTTTTGCGCGACTTGGGGGGGGGACTACAGGGAGGAACATATGGAGCTGGGAGTGAGGAAGGATTAAACACAACTACATGATTGGGGCCAGTAGTGGGGGGGATTATAGTTTGGGGGTGGGGGACATGGCCCTTTAATATCATGAAGAGAAAAAAGAAGAGTTTGTGAATAATAAAGAGATAGGCAACTTTCCATTTGGCTTTAAATGTATAAATATTAGTGTTTAATAATATATATATATTTTTTAATTTAACTTGGGAAGAAAATATAAACTTTGTTTTACAAAAATTAACAGAAAATACATAAAAATGTTACGTACTTTTGCAAGCAAAATCAATGCGGACTCTTCATCCTTTCAAACGAATTCGCTTTCTATGTACATTCACATTCCGAATGGCGCGGCCGTAGTTTATAACGCCTGGGACGCTTTTAGAATGTTGAAAGCAAACACTATTTAAGCAGGTTAAGCTAATTCATGTGGTAGAGGAAAATGCGGAGAGCAAGTGGTTTGCTGGTTGCATTGACAAACTTACAGCAGCAGCAATGCTGGGAAGTGTAAAGGCCAATGACAGGAGGCATGGAGGACAGGACCAGGTCAGTAGGGATCAGACAGGCCTCGGTTGGAGATCAAGGCGGTCGTGCGGCCCATAACACATAAACGATATATCTATCCCTCTTGCTAAAGTATAAGGGAAGCCTTAATACAGACCGACTTAGAATATTTTGTCCGTCATTCCGAGCGACCGTAGTGGTGACTACAGGTATTAGTCGGCACTACGATTGGTTGTGAAAAAATATTGTTCGCATGTAAGGTCACCTTAGTCTAAAGTGACGCACAACATCCTATCAGACAGCTCGTCCAGATGACCTATATCTCCTTTGAAGGAAAACGAGGCTGTCTGATCCTAACTGTACATGTTCCCTGTCCTGTCCTCCAGTGGGCCCTCTCGCAGTCTCCACATACAGCACTGCCATGCAGCATTTGAAAGTTGCGCCCAAAATCAACACCTCTTCCTCAGACAGTGTTCTACTTCACAATGAGATAACTTGTTTAAATAGGTGTTCTTTTAATTAAACTTAATGTTGTGCTTTTCCAATTATGTCAAATTGTAGCCACAAGAAGTGAAAACACACACACACAACATTGATTGGATAGTCAGTCTGTTCAATGTTAATGTTACTATATTTGAGAACATTGATTGAAATTAAGAGAAACAAACATTCTTAATAAGGGCTAGGCCACACTGCTGCGTTTTTTTGCCTTGCGCAATTATTGAGTTTCCGTATTTTTAATTCCGTTTTTAATTCGGCAAATCGCAATGCGTTTCTTAATTAATGAAAAAACGCATGTACAAACGCACCGAAATCGCACATGAAATCGCATGCGATTGCGTTTGTGTGCCCTCAAACTCTTTCGCCTAATGAGCTGATGAAAGCGCATTCTTAATACAAACGCGTATTGGAAGGCAAATGTGCATTGAAAAGAGGACCACTCATTAGGAAGGTGCATTAGAAAAGCGGCCGCGCTCTAGAAAGGTGATTGCATTAGAAAAGCGATCGCGCGATAGAAAGTGAATGTGCGTTAGAAAAGCGAACACGCATTAGGAAGGCGGCCGCGTGTTAGAAAGGTGAATATGCATTAGAAAAGCGAACACGCATTAGGATGGTATGCATTTGAAAGGCGACTGCACATTAGTAAGGTGAATGGATTAAAAAGGTGAACGCATTAAAATTGCGTGCACAAACACGCTAATCACACACAACTCCAAGCACGAGCAGATGCGCAAACGCACATTGAGTTAATGTAAATCCCAGGTTACACAAAA
>JAACNH010000945.1:69186-119703 GCA_019447015.1 Hymenochirus boettgeri | reverse complement strand
AGATCCTTTCTCTGGTCTCTAAGATAATTACGGTTGTCATTTCAAATAATCCTTTCCTGTGTCTATATTCCAGTACTGGACACAATCCTGTCGCTGGTCTCTATATCATAAAAAAAAACGGTTGATTATCCAGGTCCTGTGTCCCGATATTCAGTATAAAGGTACAGATCTTCTCTGTCCCTAGATAAAATGAACGGTTGGATTATCCAGTGCCGGTGTCTATATTCAGTGTATGTACCGATCCTGTCCTCTGGTCTCTATATATGATGGTGGGTTATCCATTCTGTTTTTATTTCATTATAATGTAACAGATCCTCTCTCTGGTCTCTATATAATGACGTTGGATATCCATTCCTGTGTCTATATTTTTCAGTGTAATGTACAAGATCCGTCTCTGGCCTCTATATCATGTGGTTGGATTATCCAGTTCCGTGTCTATATTCCAGTTGTTAATGTACAGATCCTGTCTCTGGTCTCTATATAATGATGGTTGGATTCTCCAGTGCCTGTGTCTTATTCAGTATAAATTTACATATCCTCTCTCTTGGTCTCTATATAATGAATGTTTGGATTCTCCATTTCCTGTGTCTATATTTCAGTGTCAGGTCAGGATCCTGTCTCTGTCTCTATATAATGATGGTCGGATATCCATTGTCCTGGTCTATAATTCATATAAATTTAGGATCCTGTCTCTGGTCTCTATATATGATGGTTGGATTATCCAGTTCCTGTGTCTATATTCATTATAATGTACAGATCCTCTCTCTGGTCCTCTATATTGATGGTTGATTATCCAGCTCCTCTGTGTCCTATTCAGTATAATGTACAGATCCGTCTCGGTCTCTATAGTAATGACGGTTTTTGATTATCCAGTTCCTGTGTCTATTTCCGTATCATGTACAGATCCTGTCCTGGTCTCGATATATGATGGTTGATTATCCATTTTCTGGGTCTATATTCACTATAATGTTACAGATCCCTGGGGTCCTCTGGTCTCTATAATAATGATGGTTTGGATTAATTACGTTTTCCTGTGTCTAGATTCAGTACACTGTACGAATCTGTCTCTGGTCTACTATATATGAGGTTGGATTATCCAGTTCCTTACACGATTCTACCGATGAAGGGAATCCTTCCATCCCCTGTGTCACTCTTAACCACTGACTGCTTTGAATGCTGTAAACTGCTGTCATCATTTGAATTACAATGAGCTTGTTGTATTTTCTCTCATCGAAATGCTCAAAGTTGTTTTTATCTTTCCCGGGACAAGGGGAGTATGTGTGTTACGCCCTGTTGTGGAGCGGTCCGTCTAGGGACCAGCCCACAATCCTGCTTGTCCCCTGGGATCCATTAATACCTTTATGAACCGACTACAATACAATGGAGATATTATATTGGATGATATGACTGAGAACATAAAGTCGCGTTTGAATCATGTAGGTTTGACCAAAATAATGTTCTGTGACTAGTAATTAAATCCCAAGACACTGATTATTGCTTGTTTTATTTTGTGTGGAAGATAAAGAGAAATAGAGCAGGACCTTAGCGATTCTTCCCCTACAGACGGCTGCTTGGAACGACTCAAGTAGAGAAGGAAGGTAAGTGACTGGGATGGCCCATGGTACCCGAACACCATGATCATTTTAGCAGCAGCCTCTACACTTGTATGTTGTGTCAGTATTCGCCGTGTCCAACATTTTTCTACACGGGTTTAGCTTTAGTCATTGACTGTGCATAGCAAGACAGAAGGGGACACCACAACACAAATATATATATGGCTCGCTGTGATCTCCAGAAAAAGGGAGAAAGTCCAGTCACTGAGTCCTATAAAGTGAGATTGACAATTGTGTTCGCATACTCACATTTATTTCACATTTCTACACACTCGATAGCTACTGGTGAATGATTATGTATGTCATTGGCCAATAACATAAATGCGTAAGTTTGGTTTTTGAGAATGATTATATCACAACATGTTAGCCACTTCTTTACCCTGACATTGAATACGTCCTTGGGCTCGTCATACAAAATATGAGAAACACTGTCACAGATGCCGATTGGAGGATTTCTTATTCATAACCAGGACACTCCACCCCTCAGGGTTGGACCCGCATAAAAACCTTTTACTAGCCGCTAGGCCCTGTTTAACAATTTAGAGAAACTACTAAAAACCAAGGAGATTCACAGCTACAGCCAGCAGCTGACCGATCACAAGCTCAACCCGATTTCCAATCCTCTAGAGCCACGTAAAACCCCTTGCTTGCAGGCTGCAGAGTAACCGCCATAAGCCATTCATCCGCAGCTTACCCACATGCTTTAAACTTACAGATAAAAACATTCAAATCAGGTTCAAGACTTCTGGGTAATTTTCCATGGTAGCCCGTTAGAAATGCTACACCCTATGAAGATACTTAAAACAGTCATTTTACGAGCTAAATATAAAACATTGCTAATCCATAGAGCGGAGAAAAAGTGGACAAGTTCATCTCATTCCTCATTTCCTGCCTACTGTTTGATCCAGAGGAAGGCAAAAAAAAAAAAAAACACCAAATTTTAATAGGGTCAAAGACTCCTTTCTTCTGACTCCAATGTAAAGCAGAAATTTCCCTGGATCAACTCTACTTTAGGTCTCAATACCAGTAACTGTTAACATTCCTTGTTTGCAGAAACTCATCGCACGCTTTTTAATTAAACTGACCAATGAACCTGCCATAAACAACGTCCCATGGCATACAGTTCCATAGCTTTAAAAAAACCGTTCTCACAATGACAACCCTTCCCATCCCGCAAGCTCTACTTATGGATCAATAACCATTAACTTGTACAGCCTGTTTGTAGAAACTCATCACTTTTTTATTAAACTGACCAATGAACCTGCCATAACAGTCCCACTGGAATACAGTTCCATAGCTTTACCGTTCCACAGTGACAAACCCTTTCCCCAACTCTACTTTTGTATCAATAACCAGTACTTTGTCACATTCCTTGTTGGTATCAACTCAATCCAGCTTTTATTTAAACTGACCAATGAACCTGGCCGCCATAACAACTTCCACTGGAAAAGTTCCATATCTATAACCATTATCACAGTGACAACCCGTTCCCACTCTACTTATGTATCACTTCCCAGTAACTTTGTAACATTTCCTTGTTTGTAGAAACTCATCCAGCTTTTTATAACTGACCAATGAACCTGCCATACCAACGTCCACTGGAGACCGTTCCATAGCTTTACCGTTCTCAAACAGTGGCAAAAACCCTTTCCTTCCCCACTCTACTTTTATGTAGCCATACCAGTTAACTTGTCACATTCCTGTTTGCAGAAACTCATCCATCTTTTTTATAACTGACCAATAACCTGGCCATCACACCGTCCGCCTGAGACAGTTCCATATCTTTAAACCGTTCTCACAGTGACAAAACCCTTTTCCCAACTCTACTTTATGTATCAATAACTAACTTGTAACTTCTGGTTTGTAGAAACCCATCCAAAGCTTTTTATTAAACACTTACCAATTAACTGCATAACAACGTCCACAGGGAAGAAGTTCCATACTTTACCGTTCTCACAGTGACAAACCCTTTCCCAACTCTCCTTTATGGTCAATATCAGTAATTGTAACAGTCCTGTTTGTAGAAAACCCATCCATCTTTTTGTAATTAAACTGACCAATGACACCTGCCATAAACAACGTCCACTGGAAGACGTATTCCATAGCTTTGACCGTTCTCACAGTACACACCCTTTCCCACTCTACTTTTATGTACGCAATACCATTACCTTGTGTAACATTCCTTGTTTGGAGAAACTCATCCAGATTTTATTAAACTGACCAATGACCCTGCCATAACAACGTCCCTGGAAACAGTTCCATAGCTTTATTAACCGTTCTCGTCAGTGACACACCCTTTCCCACCTCTACTTTTTATCAATACCAGTAACTGTAACATTTCCTTGTTTGCAGCAACTCATTCCATCTTTTTATTAAACTGACCAATAACCTGCCATAACACGTCCCTGGAAGACAGTTCCAACTAGCTTTAAACCTTTCCACAATGACAAACCCGTCCCAACCTACTTGATGTATCATACATAAACTGTAACATTCCTTGTGTGTAGAACCTCATCCAGCTTTTTATTAACTGACCATGAACCTGGCGCATAACAACGTCCACTGGAAGACAGTTCATATCTTTAAACCGTTCTCCACTTGACAAACCCTTTCCCAACTCTACGTTATGTCTCATACCAGTAACGTGTAAATTCTTGTTTGTAGAACTCATCCGCTGTTATAAACTGACATGAACGCTGCCATAACACGCCACTGGAAGACAGTTCCATAGCTTTAACCTTTCTCACATTGACAACACCCTTTCCCACTCTACTTAATGTATCACCGCAGTAACGTTTGTTAACATTCTTGTTTTAGAAACTCATCCAGCTTTTTATAACTGACGCAATGAACCTTTCCATAAACAAACGTCCACTAAGACCGTTCCATAGCTTTAATTATTACCGGTCTCACAGTGACAAAACCCTTTCCCCACTCTCTTTATGTATCAATAACAGTACCTTGTAACATTCCTTGTGTTGCAGAAACTAATCCCAGCTTTTTATTAACTGACCATGTAACCCCTGCCATAAACAACGTCCACTGGAAGAACAGTTCCATAGCTTTTAACCGGTCCATCAGTGACAAACCCTTCCCCACTCACTTTATGTATCCAATACCAGTACTTGTAACATTCGCTTGTTTGTATAGAAACCCCCATCCAGCTTTTTATTAACTGACCACTGAACTGCCATAACACGTCCACTGGCAGACAGGTCCCTAGCTTACCGTTCTCACAGTGACAAACCCTTTCCCAACTCTACTTTATGTATCAATACCAGTAACTTGTAACATTCCTTTTTTGTAAAACTTCATCCAGCTTTTTATTAAACGACCAATGACCTGCCATAACACGCCACTGGAAGACCAGTTCCATATCTTTTACAACCGTCTCACATTGACACAAACCCTTTCCCAACTCTACTTTATGTCTCGAATACCAGTAACTTGGTACATTTCCTTGTTTTAGAAACCTTCCAGCTTTAATAAACTGACCATGAACCTTGCCATAACAACGTCCCCTGGAAGACAGTTTCCATAGCTTTATGACCGTTCTCACATGGACCAACCCTTTCCCACCTCTACTTTATGTATCATCTACCAGTAACTGTAACATTCCTTGTTTGTAGAAACCGCATCCATTTTTTTTAAACACTGACCAATGACCTGCCATAACAACTCCACATGAAGACAGTTCCATAGCTTTAACCGTTCTCACATTTGACAACCCTTTCCCAACTCCTTCTTTAATGTTATCAATACCAGTTAACCTTTAAACATGCCTTGTTGTAAGAATCACTCATCCATCTTTTTATTAAACTGACCAATGAAACCTGCCATACACAACAAACGTCCACTGAAGAAGTTCCAACTTTTCCGTTCTCCAGTGACAACCCTTTCCCACTCTACTTTTATGTATCATACCAGTAATTGGTAAAACATTCCTTGTTTGCAGAACCTCATCCTACTTTTTTCTAACTGACCAATGAAAACCTGCCATAACAACATCCCTGGAAGACCGTTCCAGAGCTTTACCGTTCTCACAGTGACACACCCTTTCCCCACTATACTTTATGATCATCCAGTACGTGTAACATTCCTTGTTTGTAGAAACTCATCCGCTTTTTATTAACTGACCAATGAACCTGCATAACAACGTACTGAAGACCTTTCAGACTTTAAACCGTTCTCACAGTGAACAAACCCTTTCCAACTCTACTTTATTTATCAATACTACCAGTACCTTGTAACAATTCCTTGTTTGCCAAACTCATCCAGCTTTTTTATAACCTGACCAATGAAACCTGCCATAACAACATCCACTGGAAGAAGTTCCATAGCTTTACCTGTTCTCACCCTTGACAAACCCTTTCCCAACTCTACTTTATGTATCATACCAGTACTTTGTAACATTCCTTGGTTTGCATAACTCATCCACTTTATTACACGGACCATGAACCTGCATAACCAACGTCCACTGGAGACAGTTCCTAGCTTTACCGTTCTCACATTGAAAAACCTTTCCCAACTTAAAGGCTAAACTGTTTTTTCTTCAAGTCTTAAGGGATTCCACAGTGTCCTCTGACATGTTTCTATTGGGGAACAATGCCCCAAATAGTTTATTGTATGTCCCGTTAATGTTATTTCTCACAGTCATCATATCCCCATCAACGCCTTTTCTTCCAGCGCACATAATTGTAACCTTCCAGTCTCTTCTTCATATTCACGCTCCCCAAGCCCCTTATTATGTAGTTTTACCCTTCTCTACCCTTTCCATTTCAAAGATTCCTTTTTGTACACAGTATCCCAAAATGCACTGCATTTCAATGAGGGCCTTACCGAATATGCTTTGTAAAGAAGCATTAATTTTCCCCCTTGAATTCATACCTCTTTTATACAAGACAATACCATGCTGGCTCTGGCTGTTGCCAGCCTGCACTGCTTGCTACCGTGTAAGTTTGTTTATCCACCACAACTCCAAAGATCCTTTCAACAGGGATTCACTAACACGCCATTTATATATAAGCAGCACAAGGATTTTTTTAAGTCCACATGCATCCATTCCAGTTATCAACATTGAATCTCATCGTGCCACTTAGCAGCCGCCCAATGTGACAGTCTATAGATAGATCCCCTTGCAACGATTGCACATCCTCTGAAGTTTTTCATGAATTGGTCGACAACAAGTTTTGTGGTCTTCAGCAAACACCAGAAACCTTGCTGACACACTACCCACTTCCAAATCATTAATCAATAGATTAAATAGAAGCGCCCAACACCAGAACCTGTGGCACCCCACTTAGCACTTTAGTCCAACTGATGATGCCCATTAACAACTCTCTCTTCATCCTATTCCATAACCAATTTTTCTATCCATGTACAATTGTGCTCCCCAGCCAACCGACCTTAGCTTTATACATTAGTCGCTATGGGGGACTGTATCAAAAGCCTTGCAATCCAAGTAAACTACATCTACGGCTATGCAATTGCAGTATTTGTTTTACTGTAACATATACTGTAAATTCAACAGTCACTTCAGTCCTTTATTGTTCTTCTGCTTAATATAATGTCATTGTGCTTCAAGTAATAGCTCTGTGTTTAATCTCAGCCCTGAAGAAGAGTATTCAAAATTCAGATTGGATTTTCGGTTTTGCCCATTAACAAACCAACAAAATCCAAAATCTTTGTCCCAACCTTACTCTGGATTCCATATATCACAGATTCCTGTGGTATGCACAAAGGCTGTGAGGAACTTTCCAGATATTCTCTGGTACAAAGAACCGGTTCCCAATTACCCTGTATGGGAAGTAGGAACATTGCTGGTTTCTTGGTGATCTGACGTCAAGACAAACACTTCCATACCCGATACTGATCCTCATATGGATATTCACGGTAATTAAAACCATTAGTAGAAATGACTAACTCAACGATGGAATGTAAATATGAGAATAGGTTACAGTGTGTGGTAATGTGTATGGTTATGTCTGGTTGCTTTGCTAACATACTTTAATCCCCAGAATTAAAATGGTTGGTTATTTTGTCCATGATTTTCTTATGTACTTTACACATTCCAA
Source organism: Hymenochirus boettgeri (assembly GCA_019447015.1). Lineage (NCBI taxonomy): Eukaryota > Metazoa > Chordata > Amphibia > Anura > Pipidae > Hymenochirus > Hymenochirus boettgeri. The sequence goes on along the minus strand of JAACNH010000945.1, from coordinate 112,016 downwards.
TTTAAAAGGTCCTAAGTATATTATTATTTTATTGTTTAAACAAATCCCAGAAGCTAAGCTACTTTTAGTAAAATGGGTGAAAACTGGAATAGGTGTCTAATAACGAGAAGTATGATGGAATTGGAATTTCAAAATGCAATATGAATTCTGAAATCTGCGTAGAGACTTTGGCACATATAAAGACAATTTTGAAGATAAATATATAAAAGATAAGAGCGCAACATCTAGGAAATCAATATGTGTGAAATCTACACCTTACAAAGGTGTAAGCAGTTGATTTTTCCCTAGGGGGATACGGAATCAAAGCGAATCCAACTCTAGTAACTCCTATTTTTATATAGATTAAGCTGGAAATGTGACAACTGGTTACCAGATAATTTGCTGCTGCGTGACAGACATGCCAGTGAAACTATAGCCAAGGGCCAAACACCAGAGCGCAGCACAACCCTTTATTAAATGTTTTCATTATAATTGAGAATGGTTCGAATTCATGGTTAGAGTTAGTCTGATTTCGGATTTTTAAAAAAATCAAATAATATATATTTTTTGACACTAACAGGTTACCTTTTGGGTTTCAATAAAACCACTCGTCAACTCTACACACGGGTCAGTCGATAGATATCTTGGAAAGATGTGGATAGTCTCTGAATTCATATACTTGGATTAGTCTTCAATGTAATATGATAGGGGAAAAACTTTACAAGGGTAACAGGGTATCTAAATTATGACAGTTATTGCTGACGGATAATATTACGATCATCGCTCTCCTCACAGTTAGTCCACTATCTAGTGGAGGGGCCATACTGAGCCTGAGCCAAACAAGTTCTCAATTGAAGACATGTAGCAACACACATACCTCAGATTAAGTGCTTCTTATTGTTATTTATTATACATTAACATTAGGCAAAGTCATGTTTAGAGCATTTACATACCCTTTGACACATGAACATCAAGGCATCCATCTATAATTGTATTTTTGAAGATTATAATTACAGACTCCGAACCTATGGCCTGTTGGTCCTTTTGTACATGACAAATTGCTCAAGTTTTAACACTTTCATAAACACGCTCCCTAGTGGTAAAGTCTGTTTCTATATATTGGGTCCTAGACACAATCTAAATGAATGTAGCCCAATAGAAATACCCTCCAGTGGAATTCTGATCACACATTTTCCCCAAATGAGGGAAATTCCCATGCCTCTTGAAAGTTAAAAAAGCTGCTATCATTCCGCTTTCCGAGCTCACCTACAACAGCAGAACCAATGCACACCATTATAAGTGTATCCACCAACAAACCGAGGATAGCATTTTAATACAAAATAAATCCAGCTCAACCCAACCCACAACCAAAGATCCTTTGCCAAGCTGATATCAGATAAATTATAATGGTAAGGTTGAGAGAAATCCCAATAGTATAATTTGAGAGAGAAATCCCTCAATATTACAAAGTAAGGACTTTACTTAATTGATCATTCCCAGGAAATGTCTATTCTTTTCTTGCAGCTAGGTCCAGAGGGTTTTTTTAAATGGGGCATTTAACATTTAATTCCTTAGTTACCTACATAAGTTAAAAAATCCTAAAATTGTGACATGGCACAACTTGTGACCCTTTTGTTGGCCCTTTGGTGGTGACAAAGTCAAGGCACACTCTACCAATATAAATAATCCCCTGGAGGTATAGAAGGTAATTAGATTGTCCTTATGTTATCCAATGTCATACTTACAGATCAGTTACGGAGCTACAGAATCCTTTGCTGGTGATCGAATCCCGCCTTCCCCTACTTTTTTTGGACAATTCAGAGTGAATAAATGGAATTTGCATTGCTTTGGGGAATTATTGAAAATTTTGTTGGACCTGTGTTGGAAGCATCACCGCTGATGACATTGCTGGTTTAGGAAACTTCAACTCCTTTCCTAAAATATCTCCACAGCGGAGAAACATCTGCCTAGTTTGTATTAAAGATAAAAACTGACCATAAATTTTAATATTTTTGACAGTAAGACAAAAAGTTATCCAAAATTCATCCCGTAATAATTAATTTTAACTTTTGTGGAACATCTTAGATTATAACTCTTCAGAGTTTAGATAACTGGGGAAATAATCTCAAATATCAGACACTGATTTCTTTCCCCTTTGGTTGAAACAGTATCTTCTTTTTTTCAGTGCCCCAAAATATTAATTGGCAGTTTTATATTTAAACCAGTTTATCCATTAGATCTGACTACTATTGAAACGAGTTTTTTTTAGAAAGTTTACTATCCTACGAAATCCCACAGAAACACAGCTTGAAAATATCTTAGCTTTATGTTTTTATTCCAATGTTTGACCAAAGACAAATAAAATGAATTGTATGAGCATAAATTATGAACATATCTCCATAACTGCACTGGAAAGAAGCATTACCGATCTTCACTTTTTTAGAGGAGAGTTCAGTTTTTCGCCCCCACGTGCACCCTTGCTGTTTTGGTCTGATTGCTCGTCACTTCAATGATTAGAGAATGGCCGGTTTTCGCGGACCCGAACCCGGATCCGCCAGAAACCGATTTCTTTTCTTCCCGTCCCGCCGAACGGCGGAATTATTCCGGACTTCCGACCTTCCGAACTGTCCGAACTGGGCGGCTGTTGTTTTTTTTAACGAAAATTTTCGAAAATCGCGAGTATCTCCTGTAATTACTAGGATCTACGGTTAAACTTTACGGGATCCGGAAAAAACCCCGAAGATCCTCCGTAATTAACGAGGATTCACCGTAATTTTAGGATCCCATAATTCCGAGTAGTCTTGTAATTACGAGAAGACTCGTACAACGAGTAATTCCGTAGTAAAATATTTCAGTACGGAGCAGCCACCGTCCAAATAGTCAGGCAGCTTATCATCGTTACAGAAAGCTCGTTTTTTTAACGGAAAATCATTTGTTTTTTCCCGGGAATCCTCGTAATTATTCGAAAAATACCCCACCGTTTTTTTTAAATTCACTCTAGCGGACTGTAAACTTTTTAGGTATTGTATGGCATTATATAAACAGTGAGACTTGCTTCTTAATGCCATTCCCAGGTCCCTGGTGCATGAAGTGTAAACCGTTACAGGCTATAGAACACTTTTAATGCGTTTTGCCGAACTTTCATTTTTAAATTAAATACGTTTTAATGGTCCCGCTCGCCGGATTTTCGAATGTTCGGATTTTTTTTCAAATCCGCGAGGACCAACGGAATCCTCCTCCGCACGCCGACCCGGATTTTTTTCGGAAGTTCGGACATCTCTATTCTGATTTAAATTCAATTTAGAGGCCATCACTTCAAACAGAAGAGTACATTTCCCTACTGTAAAAGCACTGGTAAGTATTGAAGGAATACACAGATCTTGTCTGGTATCCTTATGAAGAGAGAAACTATTTTACGTAATGTTACCAGTTATCAGCAGTCAGAAAGTACTAGTACCGGCGTCACCTAAGGTCAAACAGTAAGCAACACTTTTTTGCAAATTGGGTTATAATAAGGGCCCAAACTAGGCAATAGCAAATCTTAGACTTTTTACATAATTTTGAGAATAACATCAGACTTGAGCAATGCCGGAGCAGCATGATGTGGGGGCTAAAGAAGACTCATATTTTGTAATTGAGTCGGTGCATTTGAATTGAATTGGAGAAAGAAAAAACAAGGAAGAAAAAAGTGCAAAGAGTAGGAGGAACATTATTATGTGGAACAGTTTATAATTCCTGATAAAGGAATAAAATGAGAAAAGGAAATAGAATGCCACGTGGAAGTGTAAAAGATAGGCCAGAAGGAAATATGCTTGTGAAAAGGTTCCTACATTCATCCAGGTCTGGTATATCGTGTTGTATTCATTTAGTCACCTGGACTTGACATGTGTTCTTGAAACGTTTCGCAGTCATCCACTGGCTTTTCCTCATTCTCAAAACTGAATTAGAAAAGCCAGTCGGATGACGATCGAAACGTTTTCACAGAACTACATTTCAAGTCCCGTGATCTAATTGAAATACAACAGATATACCCGAAGGGAAAGAAAACAGAATTAGAAATATTTGAAGAATAAAAAAGTTAGCACAGTGGGCATACGCTATCAACAATAGGGTAAAGATTGCCAGGCTACTACATGGCCTAATAATCCGCATGGCCAGCTCTACCCCCCTGATTACTAAATTATCAATGTCCCCAACTTCCCTGGCCACCCCCTGCTTGCCACACACCCTACCGAACAAAACTTCAGCAGTTTCAAGACACTAAAGGATAGTCGGTAATAACAGTAGGCCGGGAAACTACCCATACTATATATCACCAAAAATGGGGCCCAAATTTAAACTTTGTCTAGTTTCATTCATTAAAAATAAGTATTTGTATCTAGTTTCAAGTAATTGTTTTATTATTTTTGGATCAATTGTTACATTTGGAAAATGTCCACGGTAAGGTTATAGCAGATGCCTGTGGTAGTAGAGGTTTGCAGATGCCTGTGGGTAGTAGAGGTTAACGCAGAGGCCCATGGGTAGGTAAATTTAGAGCATAGGCCATGGGTAGGTAGAAGGTTATATATATCAAGTTTTAATTATTTATTAATTAATTATTGTGGATTTGTATACGCCAACCTATTCTTCCTAGCGCTTTCCCATGACAGGGTTATACATTCACATCAGGCCCCTGCCCGAGAGCTTCAATCTAAGACATTTATTTGACACATACAACCTATCAGTATGTCTGTATTAAGGTGGTTGTGAAAAAAAAAAAAAACGGATACCTGATTAATGACATTAATGCCATAAAGGAGATATGTGCATATCTCTCTGCAGTGAGGAATACTCCTTGTAATCTTGGGCCAAAGCGACTCATACAGCAAAATACCTCTTTTATAGAAGGCTCTGGTGCCTTCATTGGAGTTGGCCATTCCAATAGAGTACGGTGGGCGTTTCATATTAGCACACTATCAGCCATAGCATATGTCGCAGTTCAAAACATTTGCCAACACACCTTCCCATGCTGAGACCTCATCTAAGTCACAGATACAAGTCCCAATCCTGCACCTGCTTAATTAGTCTTTAAAATAAATTTGACCCACCACTTACCTGTCTTTTCGGTTGTACACTGGTCCCTTATGTGAGTGAGTTTTTTCACAATCACCCCTGCATTAACACCGAATATTACCTTATTGCCCCCATGCCGTACGAATGACTGAACGTAATAAAACATTAAATACACATTCAAGATCATCAGGCAGTTATATTTATATTACTTATTAATTAATTAACTCTACATGACCTAAAAGATTAGAACATAGTGACAACATAAAGTTAGATCTTCGTTGATCCTGAGAGTCCCACATTGGTGTAAATAAGTTTACATTCCCCTTCTAACCTCATCCTTTTGCGGATCTGAAATTTCCATAAGCCTGTGACCCTTTTTAGTCTTTCAGGCTTTGTCCTTGGCTGCAAATGGGCAACCACAGGACATCTCGTTTATTGTTGTTTTTAATTGTGAATCGATGAGAGTTTCATCCTTTGCCTCATGTCTGTCCCGGTCTCGCCTACATATAACAGCCCACCACATTATAAAAAAGTGCCCTTTAATAGCACAAACTAGCCTATGTACCCCAAATAGAAAATTATAGCTACTACTAAGCATTATGAAGCACAATATTTTATTAGCCAAAAAGAGTGGTAAAACCAATCTAAAAACAAAAAGGCCTTTCTAGTGGATGACTATATCCCACTGCCGGAGAGTTTACATGACAGGAATACCCGGCCAAACGGAATTTCCCAATACCAAAGGCTAAAGGACCACCAAAGACAATTAAGTTCCGAAGAAAGCCCAATATGAAAGGTCCTCCTGAATGAGTGAAAGAATGTTCGAGAGAAATAGCTGTCTAAAAGAAGGATGTAACCACTCAGCTTCCAAGGCAGTTCCCTCCCAACATCCTCATTCCATAATGCTAGTATGTATTGTCATGAGGCTGTAGAGTGCCAAACAAATAGCACCAGACTTATATCAGTTTCTTTTGCATTTTTTCACCCGGTCTAACAGTTAGATCCATTAGTGGTACGGTTGGGTTAATGGTATTGGGCAGTACTGACTGACCACAGATCGGTTGTCTCACAGCGTCATTCTCCCAGGACTACTATGCAATGTTTCACTCGTTGACCTGCGGAGCTTTCGTCAGGGCTGACATCATGACCCCCATTAATATGGAAACATTAACTAGGAGGGGGGGTGTCATATTACGTTTGTCTCAATATTCAAACATTGTAATACTATACCTTGCCATAACACATTGTAATCAATTTGGTCAACAATATCACTGTATCAACATTAGCCTAGTCACTCAATATATAATATAGTGTGTAACACATCAATATTCTTCAATACACTTCTGTTTACAACCATAATATTCCGCTCAACTTAAGTATTGAGTTTATGCCAAATATATCAAAGGTAAGACCCAACTACTGGAATATTTTTTTGGCCCAGTCTAAGCTTACGATCACTGTTAACATGGATCACCTTGTTCTTATAAACAGAAAATTGCAGTTGAGCTCTCTGTGTTAAAGAACCCTTCAAGGTACTTAGTCCCCTAGTCTTGAATTTCACTCTTGTGCTTTTTGCAGAGCTTATTAACCAGATTTTCTTTACTCCTCCTTTCCTTTTCCTTCCTCCGTTTTTTTCCTTCCTCCTTTCCTTCCTTCGCTTTCCCCTTTTTCCTTCCTCCTTTCCTTTCCTTCCTCTTCCATTTTCCTTTCCGCCTTCCGTTTCCCTTGTCCCCTCCTCTTTCCTCGGGGTTTCCTTTTCCTCCTTTCCTTCCTTTTTCCTTTCCTTTCTTTCCCTTCCCTGGGGTTTCCTTTTTTCCTTTCTTCCTCTTTCCTTTCCTTTCTTCCTTTCCCTTTCCATTTCCCTTGCCTTCCTTTTCCTCCTTCCCTCCTTTCCCTGTCCTTTTCCTTTCCTTTTCCTTTCCGCCCCGTTCTTCCACCCCATTAACTCAAGAATTCCCAAAAGTTAAGGGTTGGTAAATGCCTTTGTGTTTTCCAAAATACACCACTGAGCTCCTAAAACTTCACCTTTTTTGCATGCTCGAATGTGCCTTCTATAGCAGTTAGGCTCCACTTTTGTTTGCCCCACAACCTCGTTTACAAAAAAATTATCCTTTCTTGTTTGGCAGTTCATGAAATCTTTAAACTTCCACTGTGAGCTTTGATTGACTGGACTGTTTTTACGTTGTCCTTCATATACCTCAGATTGAGCATCTCCCACATTTATAATTACCCCTATTTTCTTAATTGTGTTCTTCTGAACTAATTGCTAGGAGAATCCATTTCCTCATGGTAATCGGGTATATTGGCCTCATGTTTTGTCCTTAATGCTGTCAGAAAAATTTGTCCTATTGTTCCCAATTAAAGGCTTTAATCCGGAATGAAGCCACTGTTTAACTATTATGTTCTATCTCCATGGTGAGTTTTATTTATTTTTTTATTGATTGTTCGTATTTTGAGAAACACAGTTAGTAAAATCCTCTACCATAACATTCCACAACGATAAAACCCATTGACATTCGAATTTCACTGGCTCAAAATTTCCGGGATGTCCTACTTGCTCTCAATACCCTAAAAATGGAGGTAGGCATATGTAGGGGCACAAGAATACCCCATGCCGTGCCCCTTGCTTGTCTAATAATAGAGCCATCACACAAGAAAACACATTCTGATTCAATACAAATCCTCAGAAGTTTTAACATAACAGTCAGTTTTTTTACTCATATTTACACCCTGACTCTCCAGAAAATATTTACAGCCTGTAAGCCGAATACTGTGTGGATCAAGTCATACCAGACGTTTCCATCCCAATGTTCCAACATGGTTTCCTCCACTTAGATTTGTCATAGGAGTGAAGTTTCAAGAAAGAAGGGTCTCGAGTGTCTTGTTATTGGGTCAAGTTTCTTGAACTGTCTCCGTCTCAAAATTGTTCTACATAATGACTCACCCTCTCTTTTTGTCCCTTGATCCCAAACACTATTGGCCTACCTGGTGCTTGATTTTTGTGGACCTTTGTACGGTATAAAAGTTGGTATATGTGGACACTTTTTTGAACATATATTTTTTCATTCATATTATTGAGACACCTCCCATATCTAATAACCTTTTAAATATGTTCTCCGTTATGGGGATAGAGAAAATAATTTGGTTCCCCAGAGAAAGTAAACATAGAAAAGAATTAATACATGTGAAGGTAGATGAGATATTTTAATTTGGGAACAGAGGAACCCTATGTTTAAATGAAATGATAAAGTATTGCCTTTATCTTTAAGAAATGTTGGAGAACTTCATAAAATGTCTTGGTAATCAGTGAAAGAAGTTAATACAGGTTCTATGTGGTAAACAAGTCATATTGTACATAACGTGAAATGATTTGGTCAGCCAGAAGGATCTAATGGAAATAAGTTAGTAAAAATAGATAACTATAGATATATGTCCATAGTAGGAGAGTTTAATAATTATGTCCATTCTATTACTGTAAGCTAGTTGCTTGTACGAGTTATATAATTTATATAACAAGTGTTATATGAGTGAAGTTATACAAGGAATGAGCGGATCTGGAAGTTAAGTTAATGCAATTGAATGCTGTACACCGGTTTTTGAGAATGATTAAGGAGAAGCATTTAAATAGGATTGACTGGAATAACTCGAGACCCTGAGGAAGCCGATATTACGGCGAAACGTGCGTCGTTGACGCAAGTGTTGAGGCACCGAGCCATGTTGTTGAGGAGAGCGTGGGTAGAAACAGAGCTACCACCATGGGAACTACAATTGGCACATTGAACTTGCGCCAGGAAAAATCCAAAGCGGGTGAAGCGTCAGCACAAATCAGCAACTACTATCGGCTGAGTGGCAAGTTATCATCTGCATTCATATCTGTTATCAGAGATTGGGATAATCAACTGTCTCAGTGTGGCCGTAGTCCGACAATGTATTACTCTGTGAGCAGATAAATGTATTGACAACTTTGAAGCCAATTTTATGTGACCTATTATGATATCCTGAACGTGGTAATGCCCAAAATATCGCTATGAACTTCTCTAGCAAGATCTTGGTCAATACGATATAGAATCGTTCGCCTTGGTTGAAAACGATTGGGAACTCCCGGAACGTCCCCATCAATCACTACCTTGGAATGTAGGACTTTTTTGTAATTGATCACATTATTTTGTTTGTGACTTCCAGATTATTGGAATACATGTTAGACCACACTATTCTACACATGTTTCTCTCTACTCCATATATACAATATCAGTGGTTCCGATCTCAGCACTTGTGTTTTGGTTCACAAGTCCGTCCGTGATCGGGGACGCCCGGATTGTTTTATGTGTATTTGAATATATTTGATGAGGTGATATAATATTTATATTTATATGACAATAAATATGTTGTTTATGTCGATATTTGTGGATCCGCTCCTTCCTCCCACCTTGCTTACATGGGGACTATGTGACCGATGGTTAAAATTTTGGAATTTTCAAGGGATAGAGTGCTATAGTTTTGGGGGTTCTGTTTTTCAGGTCCTATCCCTATCTGTTTATATGTATAACTATTTTTTAGCCCCTAGCAAGCACCCCCTGGATTATAGGGTTGTCCCAGTGCCATTTTTAAATGTATGATGGAGTTAGCATCTAGACGCTATAAATTATTAATATACTTTTTTTAACAATCCCTTTGTAGTTCTTTCCGTTGGTTATATTGTATTGGTATATTGAATCTTGTCCTCATCTTAATCTTGTCTTAACACCCTCTTTTTTACAGGTGTTTTTTTTTGTTATTATAAACCCTATTTCCTTCCTTTCCTCCATTTCAATCCAATGTGATTGTTCTGATAGGCAAAATTTGAGGGATCTATCCACCAACCTGTGCCACTGCCGAAGTTTATTAGATACATATAGTTCATAGGAAGGCACACTCCATATAGTTTTAAATAATACTCTTTATTAGTGCTGAAAAACAATAAATGGCCAAATACACACAACCGTGTCGGGGGGGTCCAACCCCCTTCCTCATGTCACCTGAGAAGGGTGTTGGACCCCCCGAAACTTGTTTGTGTATTTTTGCATTTATGGTTTTTCAGCACTAATAAATGAGTAATAATTTAAATACTATAATGGATTGTTTCCTTCCGATGAACTATATGTAATCAACCCTATTTTCCTCCCCTGATTTAATGAGTGATTAAATCATTGTGTTCCCCATTTTGCTGGGCGTTATTTTCTTGTTTTCATAAGATTCATAATGCAGTAACACGGGGTCTCCCATTTGCTGGATTTCTTCCTCCACTAAATTAACAAATTTTTATTGTGGGGAGCCAACCAATGAGGACTTCCATGTAATTTATCTTTTAGATTTGTCTTTTAGGATGTAAAAAACCCAATATTACGTCTTAAGGGTGTTAATTATTTGTTTCTGTTTCTCTACATACTGTATAGTCCCTTGGAGCACCGAGAACAGAAAATCATTTTATAGTTGCATGAGAAATTTTGAACCTGGCATTGGGTATCCCTGTCTCTGGGTGTTGATGTACATGCACGTTTCATTCCACCTTTTCTGCAACAGTGAAGATGTTTTCCATTTTGTGTGTGGCTTGTTAGGGAAACGTCTTACAAACCAGTTTTTTTTTAAATTGGGTGTGTTAGAGAGGGGCCTGGGAATATCTCTTGTGTCTGTCATTCTTTTCTCTTAGCATTTTCCATTTGGGGTGATATGTAACACCAGTGGGATAGAGTCCCTAATTTTGGGTAATGTTGGTATTGTAGCAGTTGTTTCTGAGATGGCTGGTTGCTTTCTTGATTTGTGTTTCTGTAGTTTACTGACTGTATCTCTGTTGTTAAAGGCAAAATTTTTTTAAGATAAAAACTGTCATTATGAGATATGAGGGATTCTGTCTGTAGCTTGCGCTTGATGGCCAATTGTAATGAGTCCATTAAATCGGAGATTACAGTGTCCAGAAACTTATTTTGGTTGGTGATGATTAATTTGGAGTTTAATTGTGGGGGGAAAATCATTGATGCTTTTTGGACAGGTCCTCTTTACTTGCATTCCAGAAGATCAGGGATCTCAGCTACAGATAAACATAAGCCTGGGTTCTGATTGGGGCATGTTGAAAGGAAGTGTTTCTTCTAAGTTGCCTTAAACAAATTTGCATATTGTGGCGCAAATCGTGTTCCCATTGCCACACCCAATTTGTTTTAGGTAGACATCCCTGCTTGAAAGAAAAATAATTGTAGGTGAGTCGGTGTAAGTCCATTTAATTTGCAATTGGTATGCAGGTATGTCAGTTTCTGTAATATTTCAGCAAGCGGAAATACCATCTTCATTGGAATGTGGTATAGAGCCTCTACATCCATTGTGGCTAAATGGGTTCCATCAGTATACTGATGCAATGTCCGCCAGTTTCTTTTGTGTTGTGTCAGCATCCTGAAATATAACTAAATAATTTTTGTACTCAGAGGTTTCAGTTGATTTCAATCCACCAGCGAGCAGAGGATGTTTCTGTACATCAACATTTCCCTCTAAAATGCATTGCACACAGAGCGGTGGTACGACAAATCATGGTCACTTAAATATGCTTCACCTTCAGCTCTGCAACTTTGGAAGTCTCTTTACCTACAGTATCAAAAACCCAGACACTTGTGTAATTGACCGCTGCAGGGCTAAGTGCTATTGTTCTTTATTAAACACACACTGTATGCTATGCTGAACATGCAGCTATCATCACATTCTAAGTGTACATTGTAGCGGTCCACACACACCCCTATACAAAGCAGGAAATAAAACACATAAAAAGACAGTACTATTGAAAAATTCTCACAACTATAAAGGTTTAATAACCACAGTATTTATTAAGACACATGAACGCTCGTAAGTTCCTTACACCAGTGCATTTGCCCAAATTTTACACCTAAAGAATAGCCCATGATGAGCTGTTTCCGACTGAAATTCTGCATACTAATTTCCTCTGTGTTCTTTGCATCACGGTATTTCATTATTACTTCCTTCTACTTTTTTTTCTCTTTAAGGCCAGGGCCACACTAGCATGTGCCACCTGCTTAGAATCGTTTGCACATAGATAGATCGTGCCTTAAATTTGGTGGTAAAATACCAATCCTTATACTTACATATTATCAGTAATCTAATTTAAGGGAATCACCCTCTTAATGTCCATTATTTAGGTATCATTATTTAAAGGTCTATTGTGTTATTTAATGAGGGCTACTATTGTTATTCAAGTAATGGGTATTATTAATGGAAGTGGTATCCTTATTAGAGGACGAGTGGTATCCCTATAAGGGAAGGTGTATCATTATTAAGGGAAGGTGTCAAACCAATATAAAGGGAAGGGTGTAAAGCGTATTAATGGAAGGGGTATCCTTATAAAGGGAAGGGGTATTCTTATTAAGGGCTTGGTATCCTTATTAGGGAAGGGGTATCCTATTAATGGAAAAGGGTACCATATAAAGGGAAGGGGTAGCCTTATTAAGGGAAAGGGTATCATATAAGAAGGGGTAGCGTTTATTGAAGGGAAGGGGTAAATCCATATAAAGGTAAGGGGTATCCTATATAAGGGAAGGGGATCCATATAAAGGTAAGAGGGGTAGGCGTATTAAGGGAAGGTATCCATATAAGGGAATGGGTATCCGTATTAATGGAAAGGTTATCATAGAAATGGAAGGGGTATCCTTATTAATGGAAGGGGAGCCATATAAGGGAAGGGGTAATCCATATAAAGGGAAGGGGTAGCCTGATAAGGGGAAGGGTAACCATATAAGGGAAAGGTGTATCCCTTAAGGAAGGTGTATCCTTTTAAGGAAGGGTTAATCCCTATTACGGGAAGGTGTATCCTTATTACGGGAAGGGGTTATCCTTATAAAGGGAAGGGGTATCTTTGGATGTAGCGTTATTTAAATATGCCCCTAGTGTCATTTTTACCTTTTTACACCCAAACACGACATTTTTTTTCGTCTAAATATTCCACCTTCTAGGACAGCTACACCATTATTTGAAAAGACTCCTTACATCAACTCCAATTGGTCAGAGTTGTGTTTTAATAAAAATTTGATATTATATGGCGGGATATGGAATTCTATAATTACATGTGTAGATTAAACAATAATTTGTTTGTAAAAGAAAACAGAGAGGTTCTCCAGCTTTCACAAAGCTGTACCAGCAATTAATATCATACCGATTTCTAACATGGAAGGCGGTAATGAGTAAGATCATTTTCTATTTTATTAGACCTTGTCTGTTTTTGTTGGTTTCCTTTCTGTGAGATTTCCATAAGCAATAGCCTTGTTGACCTTATCTTTAATCAGCACTATAGACTCAGAAATGTCATTGGGGTAATTTCAATATCAACACACATAATACGATCCTAGTACACACCCAATCAATTTTCAAATTGTATCCATTCCATTGCATTTCCATTGTAATTCTGCTTAATGTCTATGAATAATAAAAGCATTAGACTATTAGCATTAGCAAGCTGCCACTGTTAGGAGTAATTGCTTTCACTGACTCTAGTGTGCCTGGGGTGACACGGCGAACATCTAAACGTTACTATGCATGCGCAACCTAGTCATGAGCTTGGACTGATTTGCTGGTTGTTCCTTGTGAATTCCTTTATTAGTTTATAGTTTTTTTGATACTGGTCTTAACCCCTCACCTTTCCCCTCTTGCCTCTCTCCTGCCTGAACCTTTGCTTCTACTTTCCTTATTGATCCTTCTACTACCCATTTATATATTCACCTCAGCCTAACTATCCTTCCTTCAGAGGACTCCATAAATAATTATGGGCACGGAACTCTCCCTATACAAGTAATGAACTGTGGTCCTCTTGAAAGAGTAAACATGGCTTCTTGGAACCACATAATGTCCAACATACCCAAAGTTGGCTTCAATTCCCTATTCCTGTAGGGCAGAACTATCGCTAACTTCTGCAGGGCTTCTATCTTCCCAACTTTACTTCCTCTTTCCTAATACTCCCTGCCACATCTGCAGTCAGGGAACTGGGATTCCACCTCTGCCTTCTTACAATGGGGACCCACATGTTTGCATATGTTAATTGATGCTTTAATCCAGTTTAAACTTCAACATTTCCAGTTCTTGTCTAAGCATGGGGTACACCACTGCCGATCCATTTGAATGGAAATATTTGATTGGAGTTTCCCGCTAATTTTTTAATGCTTAAGGACTCTGCAAGCCTTGATCATTCAGGAGGAACAAACTGGCAGCTTCTGATTTTGTGCAATTTACTAGACTTGCAAATGGTCTAGTCAAAATGTTGTCAATTTTAGAATTCTTCTTGCTGCTTACACTTTTTTGGACACTAACTAAACATATATTGCAAGCGTGTCAGTGGCTCAGTGGGTATTCACTGTTGCCTTGCAGTGAGGAGCTGTATGTTTTTCTCCCCGTGCTGCGTGGGTTTCCTCCTCCGGCCCTCCGGTTCCCCCACAATCCATAAAGACATACTGATAGGTCGTATGTGTCAAAGAAATGTCTCAGTTGTAAGCATGGGTGCGTAATGTAATTGTATCAGGTAATTGAAAGCGCTAACGAAGATGTTGGGCGCTAATAAATCCACAATACTAATAATAATATGCGTAACATCTTTATCTGTAGATTAGGATGACTGGTACCTGTAGACCTCCCTGAAATCATTTTGTTCTCTAAATGAGCCTGTATATTTTAATCATCAAACAGAAGCCATCATAGACTGTGTGTCTAGCGATCATATGATAAGGCCAGATTTGTTGGGATTTGCTATAATGCAGGTAAGATTGAATAATGGGTTTTTGCATTGGTTCGGATATAATCTCAAGTCGCTAAATGCAGTTGCTTTATTATACATATATTCTAATCTGTAGAATCATTAGCCAGACCATGACCCTACTGCAAGATACAGGAAGTAACCCTTTAGTCCCTTTGCCAAACCTTACTCTCTCCTCACTCTTTCCCACTGTTTTGTCGGGTCAAACTGTTGCCTTAACATGTTTTAATTTTGTGTTTGAGCTTATTAGCCATTAACTTTATTAAACCATACACTACTCTCTTGTCTAGCATCATTTCAGCAAGATATCACCCCCTCCCAATTTCCCCTTAGCTATCACCGCACAATCGAATGGAACTGCTGAATGGATTAAGCAAGCCCTTGATCAATGTATCAAGATGCCTCACTGCAACACCACTACTCTTGGGGGGTTCCGTTTTATCATTTTATCACTATTTGGAGCTCTTTTGAGTCCAGGTTTTTTTTTAAGTTCCTCTTTTTTCTAATTCATTAGGAGATAAAATCTGCCTGTTAACTGTGAATGGTCCCGTTAACGTTATCAGCCCCAAATTTGACCCAGGAATTCACTGTCCCCCTTTACTTTTTTTTATCATGATCCAAGTTTTTTTGCTCTGTAAAAATGTTTTATATTTTTCTTTGGCTAAATATTTGTTATGATACACATATACTCTTTGCATTGTTTTATGCATTTTAATTAATTGTTTATTCTTATTTTATTGTGGAGTTATTAGCGCCAACATCTTTCCTAAGCGCTTTACAATTACATGTATACACTCACCTCAGGCCCTGCCCCGAAGAGCTTACAATGCTAGCACAGTTATTTTGACACCTACCACCTATCAGTATGTCTATGGGGTCGGGGGGAAACCCCAGGCCCGGAGGAAACCACGAACACGGGGAGAAACCGACAAACATGTACTCTCATTTGCAGATGTGGCCAAGGGTGGATCGAACTGCAGGACCCTGTGCAACCACTGAGCATCGTATTGTTGATAAGGTTATTCTACTATGCCCCACATTAAACCCTTTAATATTTGTCTTTTTATACAATCCATATCTTATATAACTTTATCTATGGCATGGTATAGGCAATACTTGACACTATCTATATTTCAATTACTTTAGATCCCAAGTTCTCATTGTTTTCAAGTAATGTGTGCCTGGATATAGGAGTTCTTAGGATTGGAGTGGATATTTGGCTGTTTTGACTGTGTCCCATGTTCAGAGGTAGAAATCTCCAATATCACACTGGTAAAAATTAGAAATGAACTGAACATCCGAGTTTAGGGGGGTCCTGAATCAGATAGTTGAAAAAATGTGGAAAATCCAAAACAGTACACCTAAGAACAATCAGGATTAAAAAAACCTAACCTGAAAGTTAACGATTAAAGGAAGGTTCTAAACAGCAATAGTAAGTTTAGTGTAAATGCTCAGGGACCTGAATAATCAGAGCACACAAACAAATAAAACCAAAAAAATTACTTTATACCCACGTGTAGATATTTTGAGTTTGTAAGAATATTTTTAGATTGAGGGCTTAGTATTCACATTTCTACCCTATTGGTGTCAATTTGATATTTCTCGAATCGATCCCGGATATCCTAGTTTCCCAAAAATAAATTTCTTAATTGCTAATTTTTTTGAATATCATCATTCAAAATTTCTGAATTTTTTTTAAACATCCAATTCGATAATTATTCAAAATTCGGAAAACGTGAGAGATCCGAAAGTCCAGAAAATAAATATATTGTTATAAAGTCCTTTTAAAATTCCTAACATCAAAAAAACTCACTTTCTAACCTGAAACCAAACAAAATTTTGGTTTTCAAGTACAAAATTTCTAAATGCACATCCACATTCATCAGTTTTCAACTTGGAAATATTAGAAGCTTTAGTTTAAAGCTATTGTAAGCGATTTCTTAGCATTCAATTTTAAATTTTAACCATCTCCGTAACATAAAGGATGACCTTAACTTTTAACTTACAGCAAAACTATTTTTAACATTATACATAACAAAATAAAGACTAGTACTGGAATAGAGAAGTTTACAAAGGAGTGGATACGTTTGTTTAATTAGTATTAGGAGTAGGAACGTTTGTTTTATTGTTTTTTGAAAAAATTATGGCAAACATGTCCCAATTCAAATCGATAACCAAAATTACTTGAGGTATGCCCCGCAGTATCTGGGTAGGAAAATAACTCAATCCTGTTTTTTGTTAAACACAAATTTTCATTAAATTTCATTTTGTTTATTGTTAATTTTTTTTTATTTTTATATTTTTTTTTAGCCCCTTACCCGCTCATCAATGTCCAGATATGTAAATGGCCCACTGGAGGAAAATCGGGTATAGCAAGAATAATGAATTCCCCTACTCATACACTATTCATGGGATAATCTTTTGTGTTTTTAATTTTTCCTCTATTCTATTTTTGTTCTATGTTTTGTTTAATAATTGTGATTTTCATAAATTTTTGGAAACCCCCTTGTAAGAGCCAATACAGGCCCGCGCCTCCTCCTCCTGTTCCTCCATCAAGCTGAGCTTCCTCCCTGTGTTCCTGTGTCCTCGGGTCCCCTGTTGATCTAAAACCTGGCAATGTTCGTATCATCACTTTTGGAATCACCTTCTCATAGCTGTCTCTGCTCCTCCTGGCCAAAGACTATCATGGTTTACAATTGCTTCACACCACCAAGCCTGGAGCTCATGGAGGAAATGTGTGGGTTCAAACTGTCCAATTCGGTAGTCTTGTCTGTTCATCCATTCAAATACCATAATCTGTATGACTTGTTGCCATTTCTCCTCCCTTTTCAGACTATGGACATTCACATCTTTACCCTGGAACAATCATCATTCAGTGCAATGAGGGATCAGCTATTTCCTTTTACTCAGTTATTGGATATGGGGCTTCTGGCATCTGTTAGTTTTGTTTTTTAAATAACAGCATTTTTATCTCGACCTGACCGACAGTTTTATGAGGCAAGTACATCACGTTTCATCATGGCTGTCTTCTGCAGTGTTTGGATTCACAATGAATCCCGCCTATCTTCTGAGCACCAAGGGAAAAACAACTGTGGTGTGTGGATATATTTGCCATATTGATGTAGTGGCTGGACTTTAGATGGTAATATTTTGTACCAAAATGTTACGGCAGGGTATTAGAACCTTATATTAACAGAAGAAACAATTTAATAAGTAGAACAAATGTAAATGATTATTGTTAGGCTAAAAAACGTTCCTAGAACCATCATAAATTTTAGAGAATATGATGTTTAATGTCAAGTGATGTTGTGTTAAATGATTAGATAAAAAATACAATACATAAAAGCAATCAATTTATTGATACTGGCTTTTTTCCTTGTTTACATTGATAATTTTGATTACTTATGTTAGAAGCATAAAAGTTTAAATTATGCGACTAATTTTCAAAAAATATAGAATCATTTTGAATAAGTGCAAGAGTGCCTGGGGGAACAAAAAGTCTTTCCTGAACCACACCCATTGCGGCAATCCATTCACACTTAACACTAGTGATGTGTCCTGGTTCCAATTGAGAACTGCCGGTTTTAAAAATCCAAAATTTGAGAAATTAAAACATTTTTATAGGGATATGCTTGTGAAGATTCTCATTCATCCAGGTCATGGTATATCTGTTGTATTCAATTAGATCAACTGGACATGAAAATGTAGTTTCTTGAAGACGTTGCCGCTATCATATGACCGACTGGCTTTCTCAATTCAGAATGACTTGTACAAGAAAATCTGTGGCATTATGTACGCCGGTACCTGGGAAAATCCCAATAGCATATCCAGCGTGTTAAGTGTGATTAGATAGTGGCTAAGAGGTGTTAATAGGAACGCAATTAAAAATGCGGTGGACCAAAACATTAAATTCACAAGGGAAGAGGTACTAACCAAAGCTGGCTTTCTTGGACTGCTTGGTAGAAGTTAAGGAAAATGGTAAACTGGAAGTAGAGGTTTACAGAAAACCAACACACACAGAATCAGTTATTTGATGTTTTTGACGCCCACCACCCTTAGAATCACAAGCTGGGTGTCATCAGAACCCTGCAACACATAGCCGAGACTCCCCAACTAGCACAGAGGGCGAAGGCTAAAGAAATGACACATCTCAGAGGATCCCTTAAAACTGTGGATATCCAACGGGGCCTTTGTCAAAAGAAGTAGAAGGCAAGGAAAAGAACACGAATAACAACAGTGAAGGGGAAAGCAAGACAGGAGAAAAGAACATGGTCATCCCAAGTAGCAGGTCTCCGAAAATTAAGAAGAATTTTCAAAAAAACACATCGTCCCTGTCTGCTTTAAACAAACCGAACAACACACTGAGGACAGCAATTGGTACATCCGCAAGACCCAATACCTAAACACCATACAAGCGACATCATATATGCAGTGCAGTGAGTGAAGAATGCTCTGAATTTGATGTGGGGGAGACCAAACACAACCATCAACGGTATGCCCGCACAGAAAGAGCCAATTCCCTCGGGGTCGGACTCAGCCGTGTACCTGCCATCTTAAGGATAAGGAAATACCTTTGAAGATGTAATGTTAACACTACTGTGAAGGAACGTGACTGGTTGGTTCAAGATAGGTGTAAGGAGGCCATTCTATGTGAAACTCGAAACCAATCCTAATAGGAGGTGTGGGGTTCGACAACCACTGTCTGCCATGTCCATGGCTGTTTTTAACACCCTTACTCTGGGCGTTCCCTATAACCCCTCTTAGCCACTATCCAATCACACATCGCCCAATCAACCACAACCACACCCTTAACACCCTGGCTGTGATATGCTAAGTGGGAATTTTCCAGGGTACATAATTGCCCACCAGATTCTTGTACAGTCATTTCTGATTGAGAAAACCGAGTCTGATGACTAGCGAAACGTGCTTCAAGAACTACTTTCATGTCCAGTGATCTAATTGGAATACAACCGATATTTTTTATAGGAACCAAAAAAACCCTGAAAATTGAAACTACAAAAATCGAAAATGTCTATTGAATATTTTAATCGGAAAATTGGAAACATCTATTGAAAAATATGTATTGAAAAACCGAAAGATCGAAAATTCCTATTTATCTGATTTTTGGGTTTTCAGAACATTGTCATTAACCCTTTCCTGCCACAGATCGTATATTCCGATCTGTGCAAGAATGCTTAACTGCCACAGATCGTGAAATATAACCCACATCTGTGGGCTTCCCTTTAAAAATGAAAAAACACCGCGAGCGCGCGAGGTGGCCGACCCGGGGGCAGCCTTTCAGCTGTCCCCCCTACCCCCTCGACCCCCCCTCGGTTGTGTTCCCATCCGAGGGGGGGAGCGGGAGTTAAGCTTACCTACCTTTTCTGGCCGTTAACCGTATAGAAGCAGCGCAGTCCACGTGATTCCAAGGAGGAAGCGGAAAGGGAGACCCCGGTGACGTCACGCGGACTTCCGCCTTCACCGTGGTGCTCCCTTTAAGTGGTAGAGAACTCCGCCCCTGGTGGTCTAGTTTATGTACTGCAGCTTGATCTCAATTTGATCAGCTGCGTACCTATTAGAAAAGCCTGTCAACTGCCAGCTGTTTCTATACAATTTTTGTGAATGGAACTCAACAGTTCCATCACAACTAGATTTTTTTCTAATTCTTTCTTTGCCTACTTAGGAAGACTTAGAAAAAAAATGGGGACAGAGACAATATTTGGTGATCACTCTATCACAAATTATTGATCTGTGGCCAATGAATTAAACTCACTTCCTGGACAAATTATGGGTTCCGGGAAGTGATTTTTCGCTCTGGAAAAATTTCGAATTGGAAAACGGCTTTATGCCCGTATTTCCAAGTTCGGTATCTTCCCTAAGATGATCTGATGATTATCTTTGGAATGATTCGTGTAAAAAAAGGGGAAATAACACACACAAATTCTTAAGTGATACACACACCCTTTTTTTTTTTTTTACCCTAAACTATAAATTAAGAAACAAAGGTTTCCTTCCTCTCATCTCCCCAATGTCCACCAGTGATATCGGTTAAGTAAAACTCGGAACTTATTTTGTGCGATTTCAAGGGAACTAAGCCTATATTTTATACGGAAATTTTGCAGATGGTACAAAATCAAGCCGTATATTGAATTTTTAGGATCAGTAAATGTGCAAAACGGTTGTGACTCTCCATACTAACCGACTTCACTAACATAATACCACTAAAAGGGAGGTGTTGTGTGGGGGTGGGGTTGTGGCGTTTTTAAAATTTTTCTTGTGTAACTGAACTGCACTTCTAATGGCGTCGCATTTGAGCTAGTTTTGGTGGCCTCGTCCTCTGTTTGGCACCCACGCAAATGGCACACCGTTTGATTCAGGACATGGTGGGAGATTGCTATTTAGTGTTTTTTTGGCTGGTCAAGTGGGTTTTAGGTATGATTCATTCAACCCATTGAGATCATCTCTTTTATTTTTCACAAATCTCTGTAAACACAACCGAGTTCGTTTTGGGATGCTGGGTCTGTGGAATTCCTTTCATGCCTGTATGAAATCATGGCACGTAACGTAGCTGAAGGCGTGTAATTCCAAAATATATAGTTTGTGGAGGGAATTTCCCATTTGTTCGGGACTGTTTTTTTCCTTAGAAAAGTGTAGGCTGTTTTCAATTACAGAGCCCTTTGATTTTTTCTTGTAATTGCATTGTGCAATGCTCCCTTTGGCCTAGTTGGTTGGGCCACGGTCTCTGTGTGCATCCACGCATATGGCATTATACCGTTTGAATTCAGAAAATGTGGGAGATTGATAGTTTAGTGGGGGGGTTTATTTGGCGTGGGTGCATTTCAAATTTGGGGCTGTTTGAAATTACAAGCACTTTGATATTTTTCTTCTTGTAATTACCACTGGGCATGCGTCCCATTTGAGCTCTTGGGCCACGCTCCCTGTGTGAACCACGCATATGCATACCGTTTGATCAGATCAGGGCTTGGAAGATTGATCATTGACAAGTTTTTTTTTACATGACATGGAAATTTGCCATGATTTTTAACTTTGAATTGTATTTTATAAATTTTTCCTGAAAATCTGGTAGAAGCGAAATTGTACACAAAACTGCAACCCACACCATTGGTGGTATGATAAAGAAATCACACCATTGGTTTAGCTGACGGGGGTGTAAATAATTCCAATACTCTATAGTTTTGGGGGGTAAAATTCTAATATAGAGAGGGGTGTTAGTCTGACAATCTGAAAAGTTGCTGTAATTGGGCCACTGTCCTTGGCTCACTTTGGTGGCTTTTGATTCCACGTCTGCGGGTTGTAATCTGTACATTATACTGAATATAGACACAGGAACTGGATAATCCAACCGTCATTATATAGAGACCAGAGACAGGATCTGTACATTATACTGATCCAACCGTCATTATATAGAGACCAGAGACAGGATCTGTACATTGTACTGAATATAGACACAGGAACTGGATAATCCAACCGTCATTATATAGAGACCAGAGAGAGGATTGTACATTATACGAATATAACACAGGAAACTGGATAATCCAACATCATTATATAGAGACCAGAGACGGATCTGTACATTAACTGAATATAGACACAGGAACTGGATAATCCAACCATCATTATATAGAGACCAGAGACAGGATCTGTACATTATACTGAATATAGACACAGGAACTGAGAATCCAACCATCATTATATAGAGACCAGAGAAGGATCTGTACATTATACTGAATTATGACACGGAACTGGATAATCCAACCATCATTATATAGAGACCAGAGACAGGATCTGTACATTTACTGAATATAGACACAGGAACTGGATAATCCAACCATCATTATATAGAGACCAGAGACAGGATCTGTACATTACACTGAATATAGACACAGGAACTGGATAATCCAACCATCATTATATAGAGACCAGAGACAGGATCTGTACATTACACTGAATATAGACACAGGAACTGGATAATCCACCCATCTATATAGAGACCAGAGAGAGGATCTGTACATTGTACTGAATATAGACACAGGAACTGGATAATCCAACCATCATTATATAGAGACCAGAGACAGGATCTGTACATTATACTGAATATAGACACAGGAACTGGAAATACAACCATCATTATATAGAGACCAGAGACAGGATCTTACATTATACTGAATTAGACACAGGAACTGGATAATCCAACCATCATTATATAGAGACCAGAGCGGATCTGTACATTATACTGAATATAGACACAGGAACTGGATAATCCAACCATCATTATATAGAGACCAGAGACAGGATCTGTACATTATACTGAATATAGACACAGGAACTGGATAATCCAACCGTCATTATATAGAGACCAGAGACAGGATCTGTACATTATACTGAATATAGACACAGGAACTGGATAATCCAACCGTCATTATATAGAGACCAGAGACAGGATCTGTACATTACACTGAATATAGAACACAGGAACTGGTAAATACCAACGTCATTATATAGAGACCAGAGACAGAGGATCTGTACATTTACTGAATATAGACACAGGAACTGGATAATCCAACCGTCATTATATAGAGACCAGAGACGGATCTGTACATTACACTGAATATAGACACAGGAACTGGATAATCCAACCATCATTATATGAGACCAGAGACAGGATGTACATTATACTGATATAGACACAGGAACTGGAAATCCAACCGTCATTATATAGAGACCAGAGACAGGATCTGTACATTACACTGAATATAGACACAGGAACGTTAATCCAACGTCATTATATAGAGACCAGAGACAGGATCTGTACATTATACTGAATATAGACACAGGAACTGGATAATCCAACCGTCATTATATAGAGACCAGAGACAGGATCTGTACATTATACTGAATATAGACACAGGAACTGGATAATCCAACCGTCATTATATAGAGACCAGAGACAGGATCTGTACATATACTGAATATAGACACAGGAACTGGATAATCCAACCATCATATATAAGACAGGCAGAGAGAGGATCTGTACATTTATACTGAATATAGACACAGGAACTGATAATCCAACCATCATTATATAGAGACCAGAGAGCAGGATCTGTACATTACACTGAATATAGACACAGGAACGGATAATCCAACCATCATTATATAGAGACCAGAGAGAGGATCTGTACATTAACTGAATATGACACAGGAACTGGATAATCCAACCATCATTATTAGAGACCAGAGACAGGATCTGTACATTATACTGAATATAGACACAGGAACTGGATAATCCACCATCATTTATAGAGACCAGAGACAGGATCTGTACATTATACTGAATATAGACACAGGAACTGATAATCCAACCATCATTATATAGAGACCAGAGACAGGATCTGTACAATACTGAATATAGAACAGGACTGGATAATCCAACCATCATTATATAGAGACCAGAGACAGGATCTGTACATTATACTGAATATAGAACGGAACTGGATAATCCAACCATCATTATATAGAGACCAGAGACAGGATCTGTACATTATACTGAATATAGACACAGGACTGGATAATCCAACCATCATTATATAGAGACCAGAGACAGGATCTGTACATTACACTGAATATAGACACAGGACGGATAATCCAACCATCATATATAGAGACCAGAGACAGGATCTGTACATTATACTGAATATAGACACAGGACTGGATAATCCAACCATCATTATATAGAGACCAGAGACAGGATCTGTACATTACACTGATATAGACACAGGACTGGATAATCCAACCATCATTATAAGAGACCAGAGACAGGATCTGTACATTACATGAATATAGACACAGGAACTGGATAATCCAACCAGTCATTATATAGAGACCAGAGACAGGATCTGTACATTACACTGAATATAGACACAGGAACTGGATAATCAACAATCATTATATAGAGACAGAGAGAGGATCTGTACATACACTGAATATAGACACAGGAACTGGATAATCCAACCGTCATTATATAGAGACCAGAGACAGGATCTGTACATTATACTGAATATAGACACAGGAACTGGATAATCCAACCGTCATTTATAGAGACCAGAGACAGGATCTGTACATTACACTGAATATAGACACAGGAACTGGATATCCAACCGTCATTATATAGAGACCAGAGACAGGATCGTACATTAACTGAATATAGAACAGGAACTGGATAATCCAACCGTCATTATATAGAGACCAGAGACAGGATCTGTACATTATACTGAATATAGACACAGGAACTGGATAATCCAACCGTCATTATATAGAGACCAGAGACAGGATCTGTACATTATACTGAATATAGACACAGGAACTGGATAATCCAACCGTCATTATATAGAGACCAGAGACAGGATCTGTACATTATACTGAATATAGACACAGGAACTGGATAATCCAACCGTCATTATATAGAGACCAGAGACAGGATCTGTACTTATACTGAATATAGACACAGGTACTGGATAATCCACCGTCATTATATAGAGACCAGAGAGGATCTGTACATTATATGAATATAGACACCGGAACTGGATAATCCAACCGTCATTATATAGAGACCAGAGCAGGATCTGTACATTATACTGAATATAGACACAGGAACTGGATAATCCAACCGTCATTATATAGAGACCAGAGAGCAGGATCTGTACATTTACTGAATATAGACACAGGAACTGGATAATCCAACCATCATATATAGAGACCAGAGAGAAGGATCTGTACATTACAACTGAATATAGACACCAGGAACTGGATAATCCAACCATCATTATATAGAGACCAGAGACAGGATGTACATTACACTGAATATAGACACAGGAACTGGATAATCCAACCGTCATTATATAGAGACCAGAGACGGATCTGTACATTACACTGAATATAGACACAGGAACTGGATAATCCAACCGTCATTATATAGAGACCAGAGACAGGATCTGTACATTACACTGAATATAGACACAGGAACTGGATAATCCAACCGTCATTATATAGAGAACCAGAGACAGGATCTGTACATTACACTGAATATAGACACAGGAATGGATAATCCAACCGTCATTATATAGAGACCAGAGACAGGATCTGTACATTAACTGAATATAGACACAGGAACTGGATAATCCAACCGTCATTATATAGAGACCAGAGACAGGATCTGTACATTATACTGAATATAGACACAGGAACTGGATAATCCAACCATCATTATATAGAGACCAGAGACAGGATCTGTACATTACACTGAATATAGACACAGGAACTGGATAATCCAACCATCATTATATGAGACCAGAGACAGGATCTGTAATTATACTGAATATAGACACAGGAACTGGATAATCCAACGTCATTATATAGAGACCAGAGACAGGATCTGTACATTACACTGAATATAGACACAGGAACTGGATATCCAACCATCATTATATAGAGACCAGAGACAGGATCTGTACATAACTGAATATAGACACAGGAACTGGATAATCCAACCGTCATTATATAGAGACCAGAGACAGGATCTGTACATTATACTGAATTAGACACAGGAACTGGATAATCCAACGTCATTATATAGAGACCAGAGACAGGATCTGTACATTACACTGAATATAGACACAGGAACTGGATAATCCAACGTCATTATATAGAGACCAGAGACAGGATCTGTACATTACTGAATATAGACCAGGAACTGGATAATCCAACCGTCATTATATAGAGACCAGAGACAGGATCTGTACATTATACTGAATATAGACACAGGAACTGGATAATCCAACCATCATTATTAGAGACCAGAGACAGATCTGTACATTATACTGAATATAGACCAGAAACTGGATAATCCAACCGTCATTATATAGAGACCAGAGACAGGATCTGTACTTATACTGAATATAGACACAGGAACTGGATAATCAACCGTCATTATATAGAGACCAGAGACAGGATCTGTACATTATACTGAATATAGACACAGGAACTGGATAATCCAACCGTCATTATATAGAGACCAGAGAACAGGACTGTACATTATACTGTGAATATAGACACAGGAACTGGGTAATCCAACCGTCATTATATAGAGACCAGAGACAGGATCGTACATTACACTGAATATAGACACAGGAACTGGATAATCCAACCGTCATATATAGAGACCAGAGACAGGATCTGTACATTATACTGAATATAGACACAGGAACTGGATAATCCAACCGTCATTATAAGAGACCAGAGACAGGATCTGTACATTATACTGAATATAGCACAGGAACTGGTAATCCAACCGTCATTATATAGAGACCAGAGACAGGATCTGTACATTATACTGAATATAGACACAGGAACTGGATAATCCAACGTCATTATATAGAGACCAGAGACAGGATCTGTACATTATACTGAATATAGACACAGGAACTGGATAATCCAACCATCATTATATAGAGACCAGAGACAGGATCTGTACATATACTGAATATAGACACAGGAACTGGGTAATCCAACCGTCATATATAGAGACCAGAGACAGGATCTGACATTAACTGAATATAGACACAGGAACTGGATAATCCAACCGTCATTATATAGAGACCAGAGACAGGATCTGTACATTATACTGAATATAGACACAGGAACTGGATAATCCAACCATCATTATATAGAGACCAGAGACAGGATCTGTACATTATACTGATATAGACACAGGAACTGGATAATCCAACATCTTATATGAGACGGAGTACAAGCAGAATATAGTACACAAGAACGGATAATCCAACCATCATTATATAGAGACCAGAGAGAGGATCTGTACATTATACGAATATAGACACAGGAACTGGATAATCCAAACCGTACATTATATAGAGACCAGAGACAGGATCTGTACATATACTGAATATAGACACAGGAACTGGATAATCCAACCATCATTATATAGAGACCAGAGAGAGGATGTTACATTACACTGAATATAGACACAGGAACTGGAGAATCCAACCGTCATTATATAGAGACCAGAGACAGGATCTGTACATTAACTGAATATAGACACAGGAACTGGATAATCCAACCATCATTATATAGAGACCGAGACAGGATCTGTAAATTACACTGAATATAGAACACAGGAACTGGGAATCAACCGTCATATATAGAGACCAGAGACAGGATCTGTACATTATACTGATATAGACACAGGAACTGGTAATCCAACCATCATTATATAGAGACCAGAGACAGGATCTGTACATTACTATGAATATAGACACAGAACTGGGTAATCCAACCGTCATTATATAGAGACCAGAACAGGATCTGTACATTACACTGAAATAGACACAGGAACTGGTAATCCAACCTCATTATATAGAAGACCAGAGACAGGATCTGTACATTATACTGAATATAGACACAGGAACTGGATAATCCAACCGTCATATAGAGACCAGAGACAGGATCTGTACATTACACTGAATATAGACACAGGAACTGGATAATCCAACCATCATTATATAGAGACCAGAGACAGGATCTGTACATTATACTGAATATAGACACAGGAACTGGATAATCCAACCGTCATTATATAGAGACCAGAGACAGGATCGTACATTATATGAATATAGACACAGGAACTGGATAATCCAACCATCATTATATAGAGACCAGAGACAGGATCTGTACATTATACTGAATATAGACACAGGAACTGGATAATCCAACCGTCATTATATAGAGACCAGAGACAGGATCTGTACATTATACTGAATATAGACACAGGAACTGGATAATCCAACCGTCATATATAGAGACCAGAGACAGGATCTGTACATTTACTGAATATAGACACAGAACTGGATAATCCAACCGTCATTATATAGAGACCAGAGACAGGATCTGTACTTATACTGAATATAGACACAGGAACTGGGTAATCCAACCGTCATTATATAGAGACCAGAGACAGGACTGTCATTACACTGAATATAGACACAGGAACTGGATAATCAACCGTCATTATATAGAGACCCAGAGACAGGATTGTACATTATACTGAATATAGACACGGAACTGGATAATCAACATCATTTATGAGACCAGAGACAGGATCTGTACATTATTACCTGAATATAGCACACAGGAACGGATAATCCAACCATCATTATATAGGACCAGAGAGGATCTGTACATTACTGAATATAGACACAGGAACTGGATAATCACCATACATTATTAGTAGACCGGTGACCATGAACTGATGAAATGATACTGATATAGAAAGGAGGACACACAGCGACATAAACTAGGGGATAATCCAACCTCATTATTAGAGACCAGGACAGAGATCTGTACATTATACTGAATATAGAACACAGGAACTGGATAATCCAACCATCATTATATAGAGACCAGAGAGAGGATCTGTACATATACTGAATATAGCACAGGAACTGGATAATCCAACCGTCATTATATAGAGACCAGAGACAGGATCTGTACATTACACTGAATATGACACAGAAATGGATAATCCAACCATCATTATATAGAGACCAGAGACAGGATCTGTACAAACTGATATAGACACAGGAACTGGATAATCCAACCGTCATAATGAGACCAGAGACAGGATCTGTACATTATACTGAATATAGACACAGGAACTGGATAATCCAACATCATTATATAGAGACCAGAGACAGGATCTGTACATTATACGAATATAGACACAGGAACTGGATAATCCAACCATCATTAATAGAGACCAGAGACAGGATCTGTACATTATACTGAATATAGACACAGGAACTGGATAATCCAACCGTCATTATATAGAGACCAGAGAAGGATCTGTAAATTATACTGAATATAGACACAGGAACTGGATAATCCAACCGTCATTATATAGAGACCAGAGACAGGATCTGTACACTACACACAGGAACTGGATAATCCAACCGTCATTAATAGAGACAGAGACAGGATCTGTACATTATACTGAATATAGACACAGAACTGGATAATCCAACCTCATTATATAGAGACCAGAGACGGATCTGTACATTATACTGAATATAGACACAGGAACTGGATAATCCAACCGTCATTATATAGAGACCCGAGACAGGATCTGTACATTTACTGAATATAGACACAGGAACTGGATAATCCAACCGTCATTATATAGAGACCAGAGACAGGATCTGTACATTATACTGAATATAGACACAGGAACTGGATAATAAACAATCATTATATAGAGACCAGAGGACAGGATCTGTACATTATAATGAATATAGACACAGGAACTGGATAATCCAAAGTCATTATATAGAGACCAGAGAGCAGGATCTGTACATTATACTGAATATAGACCAGGAACTGGATAATCCAACCGTCATTATATAGAGACCAGAGAAGGATCTGTACATTATACTGAATATAGACACAGGAACTGGATAATCCAACCGTCATTATATAGGACCAGAGAGAGGATCTGTACATTATACTGATATAGACACAGGAACTGGATAATCCAACCGTCATATATAGAGACCAGAGACAGGATCTGTACATTATACTGAATATAGACACAGGAACTGGATAATCCAACCGTCATTATATAGAGACCAGAGACAGGATCTGTACATATTACTGAATAAGACACAGGAACTGGATAATCCAACCGTCATTATATAGAGACCAGAGACAGGATCTGTACATTATACTGAATATAGACACAGGAATGGATAATCCAACATCATTATATGAGACCAGAGACAGGATCGTACCTATACTGAATATAGACACGGAACTGGATAATCCACCGTCATTATATAGAGACCAGGACAGGATCTGTACATTACACTGAATATAGACACAGGAACGGATAATCCAACCGTCATTATATAGAGACCAGAGACAGGATCTGTACATTATACTGAATATAGACACAGGTACTGGATAATCCAACCGTCATTATATAGAGCAGAGAGAGATCGTACTAACGAATATAGATACAGGACTGGATAATCCAACCATCATTATATAGAGACAGAGACAGGATCTGTATTACACTGAATATAGACACAGGAACTGGATAATCCAACCGTCATTATATAGAGACCGGACGGATCTGTACATATACTGAATAAGACACAGGAACTGGATATCCAACCGTCATTATATAGAGACCAGAGACAGGATCTGTACATAACTGAATATAGACACAGGAACTGGATAATCCAACCATCATTATATAGAGACCAGAGACAGGATCTGTACATTATACTGAATATAGACACAGTCACTAGGGATTAGAGTTTTTCTAAATACAACCCAAGAGATGCATAAAAATATCACAGATGTTTTTCTGTTCCCCAGATGTATTTTACTTAACAGCTGGATATTGAAATGGAATTTCAAATCTTCTTTCCATTAAATCATCATATGTATGGACATTAAAGTGTCTTTATATGAAGATGAACAAGTTTAATGAATATAAAATGGAAAACAAAACATATAAATATTACAGAGATTAGACCAGAGTTGTGGTGCTTGTACCGACATATTAAACTATTTGATTACCATTCCAAAACCCTGATTGCTTATACAGTAGATGGAACAGAGACGCTATACTTAGACTGACCTGGTCATTATTCCAAGTCATATCATATTGAACATTCGCCGTCACACACCCGCACACAGTGACACCGAGCGTGGGTTCTACAAATGGACTTTACCTTTCGTGACCCAGGAAGATGGAAAAGTCCCAATTAGCATATCATCATCATAACACCTGGCTGTGATATGCTAATTGGGATTTTCCAGGGTACATAATTGCCACAGATTCTTGTACAAGTAATTCTGAATTAGAGAAAGCCAGTCGGATGACTAGCGAAACGTCTTCAAGAACTAAACTTCAAGTCCAGTTGAACTAACTGAATACAACAGATTAGCTTCAGGATAAGTTTATCGTGCTTGTCAAGGTGGGCATCAAATGTGGTTCCCTCACTGCATTAAATAGCATCCTATCATGCCCATCTTTGACCATCTTCCTAAGGTGCCTAAGTCCTTCGATAAATAGGAGGGAAGGCTGATTGTGTTAAGTATTGACTCCTTCAGTGCTGGCCTTTCAGATTGGATGGTCCACATATTACAACCAGTGGTTCGTAGTTTTATAGCAATAGAGCTTATGTTTTACAAAAATTGGATAATATAAAATGGTAATACAGTTTTAGATTGGGTATACAAATTGGGTATATGAGCAATGAGAGAATCATTGGAAGTCATGAGTCTTTACTACCTGAAAAAAGTTGATTTATTGTCCCTGAGATTTCATCTCTTTCATAATTTTTAATTAAGTTTTCTACCTCCAGAGGCGAGGGACCGTAATGGGTGCTTCTTTCGCTCCCTCATATTGCTAATATCTTTATGAAATAGTGGGAGGAGTCCCACGTCTCGGAGGTGGAAACACTTTTCCATTATAATTGCTATATTGATGACCTGTTGTTTATTTGGAGGGGAGATGAAAAAAGTAATTTGAATGATAATGCCTTTAATATTTCCCTGCCGTTGAACACCAGCACCACTGAAATCGAGTGTCTCGACTTTTCATTTCATCACATACCTCAGGAGCTTCCCCTACAGCCAATTTGAGCGCATTTGTAGAGAATTGCTCTTAGAAACAAATTTTTTTATCGGAATTTATGATGCTAAAAGAAAGATTATGTGATGGTCTTGATGGTCTGCTGGAAGATGCTTATGAGAGGATGGGGCTTCTGGATAGGAAGGAAATAATTCATAAATGTAATAATAAGCAGAAAAATGACAAACAAGGATCTCATAGAAAATTTTTACTTTTCTGTAGAACATGGAATTTTGCAAGGTATGTTATATAATACAGAGGAACTTACCAAACCTCTATGGAGACCCAATGTTGGAGGAAATTCTAATTGAAATTAAAAGTGTCTAGAAATCTACAGAGGCTCCCACATTAGGGTCTATGATAGCTGGGTCTCAACTCACAATGGCACATGACTCATTTAATTTGAAATATGTAATGTGGGATATTCTCAGTTTTTATATATTGATGCTTGTATTTAGTATACAATGCTTATGGGGTTCTAGTGTCAATACTTTTAAGGGTTAATGTTGGAAAACACAGCTCCTCCCCATATACGGAGGACCTATGGTAACGTGATCTTATCTATGATTATGGGGGCGGTCCTCGAAACGCGTCAAATGATTCTGACTGTGTTCATGTTTTTACGCTGAACTAATAAGGTGTGTGAAGGAACCAGAAGTGTGACTTGTTTTATATGTATGTATATGTTTATTTATATAGCGCCACTTGGGTACACAGCGCTGTACATTATAACAATACAGATTATACAGTATGTATGTATATGTTTATTTATATAGTGCCACTTGGGTACACAGCACTGTACATTATAACAATACAGATATACAGTATGTATGTATATGTTTATTTATATAGTGCCACTTGGGACACAGACTGTACATTATAACAATACAGATTATACAGTATGTATGTATATGTTTATTTATATAGTGCCACTTGGGACACAGCCTGTACATTATAACAATACAGATATACAGTATGTATGTATATGTTTATTTATATAGCGCCACTTGGAGTACACAGCGCTGTACATTATAACAATACAGATTATACAGTATGTATGTATATGTTTATTTATATAGTGCCACTTGGGTACACAGCGCTGTACAATTATAACATACAGATTATACAGTATGTAGTAATATGTTTATTTATATAGCGCCACTTGGGACACAGCGTGAAGTTATAACAATACAGATTATACAGTATGTATGTATAGTTTATTTATATAGCGCCACTTGGGTACACAGTGCTGTACATATAACAATACAGATTATACAGTATGTATGTATATGTTTATTATATAGCGCCACTTGGGGACACAGGTGACATTATAACAATACAGATTATACAGTATGTATGTATATGTTTATTTATATAGCGGCCACTTGGGTACGCAGCGCTGTACATTATAACAATACAGATTATACAGTATGATGTATATGTTTATTTATATAGCGCCACTGGGGACACAGCTGCTTACATTATAACAATACAGATTATACAGTATGTATATGTTTATTATATAGCGCCACTTGGGTACACAGCGCTGTACATTAAACAATACAGATTATACAGTATGTATGTATATGTTTATTATATAGCGCCACTTGGGTACGCAGCGCTGTACATTATAACAATACAGATTATACAGTATGTAGTATATGTTTATTATATAGCGCCACTTGGGTACACAGCGCTGTACATTATAACAATACAGATTATACAGTATGTTGCATATGTTTATTTATATAGCGCCACTTGGGTACACAGCGCTGTACATTATAACAATACAGATTATACAGTATGTACGTATATGGTTATTTATATAGCGCCACTTAGGTACACAGCGTGTACATTATAACAATACAGATTATACAGTATGTACGTAATGTTTTATTATATAGCGCCACTTGGGTACACAGCGCTGTACATTTATACAATACGATTATACAGTATGTACGTATATGGTTATTTATATAGCGCCACTTGGGACACAGCGCTGTACCTTATAACAATACAGATTATACAGTATGTATGTATACGTTTTATATAGCGCCATGGGTACACAGCGCTGTACATTATAACAATACAGATTATACAGTATGGATGTATATGTTTATTTATATAGCGCCACTTGGGTACACAGCGCTGTACATTATAACAATACAGATTATACAGTATGGATGTATATGTTTATTTATATAGCGCCACTTGGGTACACAGCGCTGTACATTATAACAATACAGATTATACAGTATGTATGTATATGTTATATATAGCGCCATTGGGGACGCAGCGGGTACTATAACAATACAGATTATACAGTATGTATGTATATGTTTATTTATATAGCCCACTTGGGTACACAGGTGTACATTATAACAATACAGATATACAGTATGTACGTATATGTTATTTATATAGCGCCACTTGGGTACACAGCGCTGTACATTATAACAATACAGATTATACAGTATGTACGTATATGTTTATTTATATAGCGCCACTTGGATACACAGCGCTGTACATTATAACAATACAGATTATACAGTATGTATATGTTTATTTATATAGCGCCACTTGGGTACACAGCGCTGTACATATAACAATACAGATTATACAGTATGTATATGTTTATTTATATAGCGCCACTTGGGGACCAGCGCTGTACATTATAACAATACAGATTATACAGTATGTATGTATGTGTTATTTATATATAGCGCCACTTGGGTACACAGCGCTGTACATTATACAAATACAGATTATACAGTATGTATGTATATTTATTTATATAGCGCCACTTGGGCACACAGCGCTGTACATTATAACAATACAGATTATACAGTATGTATGTATATGTTTATTTTATATAGCGCCACTTGGGTACACAGCGCTGTACATTATAACATACAGATTATACAGTATGTACGTATATGTTTATTTTATAGCGCCCACTTGGGTACACAGCGCTGTACATTATAACAATACAGATTATACAGTATGTACGTATATGGTTATTTATATGCGCCACCTGGATACACAGCGCTGTACATTATAAACATACAGATTTATCAGTATGTATATGTTTATTTATATAGCGCCACTTGGGACACAGCGCTGTACGTTATAACAATACAGATTATACAGTATGTATGTATATGTTTATTTATATAGCGCCACTTGGGTACACAGCGCTGTACATTATAACAATACAGATTATACAGTATGTACGTATATGTTTATTTATATAAGCCACATTGGTACACAGCGCTGTAATTATAACAATACAGATATACAGTATGTATGATATGTTTATTTATATAGCGCCACTTGGGTACACAGCGCTGTACATTATAACAATACAGATTATACAGTATGTATGTATATGTTTATTTATATAGCGCCACTTGGGTACACAGCGCTGTACATTATTAGAATACCAGAAAGCTGTACAAGGGGCACAATAAATAAAAACATAACTATATAAATAAGTAAGTGCATCATGAAATATACAAGTGCTCTCCTCTATGTCTGATAGCGGTGGTGAAGCCGCGTGGATGAACACTCGGAGTACTTGGCTACATAGCCTTGGCTGCTAATCTCCCCCACCTCCCCTAGCTTGTGCAGGATCACTTGTTCAAACTACTCTCACTATCTTATAAGGCCCGGAAGGGACACACACTACGCTACCTTAACCCCTGTGTGTCCAAAAACATGTACCATTTAAATCAATTTAGAACATTACCTTTAATCAATATAAACATCCTTTGTAGCCATCACATATTCATTAATGCGGCACCACACTATTTTCTATTTACAGCTTTTCATATATTTTAAACTACACCGTTAGCATTTGGCAACAGTCTCATAGGCTTGAAAAAATATTTTTTCCCCATGTTATGAACTCAAACAGTCTGAACTTTATCCAAACTAGTTTGGGTTTTCCAAACTCACAGACTTATTTTCGCTAATTATCGAATTCTCAAATCGGTAATCCTCGAATGTAACGGTCTATTTCTGTAATCCTTGAATGTAACGGTCTATTTCGGTAATCCTTGAATGTAACGGTCTATTTCGGTAATCCTCGAATGTAACGGTCTATTTCAGTAACATTCGAATGTAACAGTCTATTTCGGTAACCCTCGAATGTAATGGTCTATTTCGGTAACCCTCGAATGTAACGGTCTATTTCGGTAACCCTAGAATGTATCGGTCTATTTTGGTAATCCTCGAATGTAACGGTCTATTTCGGTAACCCTCGAATGTAACGGTCTATTTCGGTAACCCTCGAATGTAACGGTCTATTTCGGTAACCCTAGAATGTATCGGTCTATTTATGTAACTCTCGAATGTAGCCCTCGATTTTCGGTAACCCTTAAATGTATCGTTCGGAACCCTTCGAATGTAATGTTCGATTTTGGTAACCTTCAAATGTAGATAACCTTCAAATGTATCGTTTGAACTTGGTAACCCTTGAATGTAATGTTTGATTTTCAGTAATCCGTGAATGTATCATTCTGTAACCCTCAAATTGGACATAACCCTCAAATGTAGCATGAGGAAATCCGACTATTTCCCGATCGGGGGGGGGGGGGGGATTAAATGTGTTTTGGTGTTTGGGTTGTGTTTCCCATTTCC
Organism: Hymenochirus boettgeri; assembly: GCA_019447015.1. NCBI lineage: Eukaryota > Metazoa > Chordata > Amphibia > Anura > Pipidae > Hymenochirus > Hymenochirus boettgeri. The sequence continues at coordinate 74,838 of JAACNH010000945.1, read as the reverse complement.
CAGGTGACAGAGTCATTTACAGTAAATTACCATTGATCTTTCATTTTTATTAAATCAGAACTTTTCTATTTCCTCCAATTAACTTTAATGGGTTAGTTTCTAAACTTTTAAACATTTAAAAGTTTGGCCATCTCTAGTCTCTTCCACCTCTCTTGGTCCCTGTTGCCTTGGTCTTCTTTATTGCTCTAAGAACTAACTGAAAGCAATAAGTTAGTTCTTAGTGCCTGTCCAGTGACTGTGATGTCTGTTGGTGGAAAGGCACAATTTGCTTTGTGCTGGATTATGCTAATGAGCCTAGTATATGTGTGGAATTTGGTTAGATCAAGTGGACTTGAAGCATATAACAGGTGTTAGAGACCTTCTGAATGCAAGGTGTTGATTGCATTCTAGCTAATAGCTGTTATCAAAACTGCGCAGGGTAGGGTAAAACAAACATTGAACATGGCAGACAATTGGTATCAACTAATCTATTCAGGTTTGGCTTCTTTATTTTGACATAAATGGCCTCCTTGACACCTCTTTTGAACCAATCATGTTCTTCAGCCAAGATGTTGACATTACAATCATCATATCTATGTCCTCAAGATGTTGGTACATAACTGAGTCCTGACCCAAGTATCTTCTGTCTGTGCCATGCATTGGTTCTTCTGTTTTCTCTCCCTACCTATAAATCAGAGCACTCTTCAATGCACTATACTGTGTATGTCATGTTGCGCTTTTTTGTTTAATTATTATCTCTTTCGGATGTACCAATTGCTGCCTCAGTGTGTTGTTCAGTATAAAGCAGACAGGGATACGGTGTTTATTGAAAATTCTTCTTAATTTCTCGGAGACCCCTGCTACATATGGGATGACCATGTTCTTCCTCCTGTCTTGCTTTTCCCCTTCACTGTTGGTATTCGTGTTCTTTTCTTTCTTTCTACTTCTTTTTACAAAGGCCCAGTCTGGATATCCACACGTTTTAAGGGCTCCTCTGAGATGTTTTATTTCTTTAGCCTTTAGCTAGTGGGGTTGTTCTCTGCTCTGTGTTGCAGGGTTCTGCTGACACCCAGCTTGTGGCAAATCACAAAAAAAACAGTGATTCCTATATACAGAATCAAAAACGGAAAAGACTGTAAACAAATGTATGAAAATAATGCTAATGCAGCCCACCTTAATACGTTTAAGAAAAGTCTGATCTGCAAAACATTTAAAGCCAATATTTTTATATAAAATAATAAAGAGGCAAGGAGAGTAAGTTCTGAGAGTAGCACTAAAAGAATAGGGGGAGGGTAGGTAAGGTCAAGTAATATAAACATCCCCTTCTTTATTACAAGGCAGGGGGAAATTAAGGCTTGGGAAACTAAGGAATCAGGCTATAGTGGTGCTGGCAGCAAATAATTGGGACGAGTCTTCAACCGAGTGCATTGTATCACGTGGCCACAAACATGAGGAATACACACTCCAAAAACCTCTGGGAGAGGTCCTCCTGGGACTGGGAGTCTCCCTTCCATGCTGTGTCCGATGGTAGACCAGAGCAGGTAGGACACTGGACTGTTTTTAGTGTACAGTGGTGCTGGCATCAGTAATATATGAATATGAAACTTTCAAATTATCTGTATCAGAATTATTTACCCCCAAAGAAAATTACAAGCCTACCCCCCTCCCCCAAACTGGTCCCTTGCCTTGAAGTGTCCTTTATGGTTTTGGGAGATCAATGTGAGCTCTTGCAGCCTTAATACATCCGGATTTTGCAGCCATCATACATCACTGGCAGTGACCCGCAAGAGATAATGTGTGGCAAAGGACCGTTGGACTTTAAGAATGCTTCTTTACTATCTGAAGTATAGACAGTTCCAGTTAAATATTGTAAATATGCACTGTTCTGGTTGAGTATGATGTTTTGTTTGTCTACATTTGGCCTGTATACTGGTTTCTAGTAAGGTCTAACGTTGTTTCAATGACTGTTCAGGAATTGTTAGTGACTAAGTTCAAGTCTATATTAGTCCTAGATAACTACATGTTAACAGAATTATCATGGGATTAGGAAAAATAAACTAAAACATTAGTGACAGACCCAGGTGTGAGTCTATATTCCTCTCTCTGCTCTCTATATAATGATGGGTGGATTATCCAGTTCCTTACACTGATCTACAGAGAAGACTGAATCCTCTATCCTCTGTGTCACTCTGTCTCTCACCTGCTGCCTTGCAATGCTGGGAAACACAATTCCATATAATTCCATCAATGTGCTATTATATCTGATAGTCCTGTGTGTGGAACCCTGCAGATCTACATCTCTGACCAACCACCCTGCTTGTCATCTGGAGAGCTCTCGCTGTATGATAGAATATGACTATATACAACATGGAGATATCATGATCGGTGGGGTGATGATGGGACGGGAATTAAACCATATACCTAAAATGGAGTTTGTTAAGACAATGACTGCATGTTTTGGGTAAGTAACCCCTTCCAATCACTAATATTAAACCTATGAATTCATAATTAACATACAAGTGAAAGGCCCCTTGCACCATGAATGTATTGACTTTATATACAAATAAAAACATGTGTAAATGGGGGACACAATTCCAGTAGAGGGAACACTAATGGATTTCAGTGGGGAAATATATTCTTGATATTTTTAAAAACATTGCAAAGAAGCCACTCAGAATATGTGAATGATCCCTTAGCAAATTGTAGGTCAAATCCACTTTTTCCAGTTTGTTTGCAACATTGTGAGAACTACATTATTTCTAGACAATGCTTCTATAGCCTCCAACATCCCCATTAAATAGTTACACTTATAGAAAGCATACCCTCCAACATTCCCCCTTTAATAGTTACACTTATAGAAAACATACCCTCCAACATTCCCCCTTTAATAGTTACACTTATAGATACACATACCCTCCAACAATCCCCTTTAATAGTTACACTTATAGATACACATACCCTCTAACATTACCCCTTTAATAGTTACACTTATAGATACACATACCCTCCAACATTCCCCCTTTAATAGTTACACTTATAGAAACACAAACCCTCCAACATTCCCCCTTTAATAGTTACACTTATAGAAACACATACCCTCCAACATTTACCCTTTAATAGTTACACTTATAGAAACACATACCCAACATTCCCCTTTAATAGTTACACTTATAGAAACACATACCCTCCAACATTCCCCTTAATAGTTACTCTATAGAAACACATACCCCAACATTCCCCTTTAATAGTTACACTTATAGAAACACATACCTCCAACATTCCCCCTTTAATAGTTACACTTAAGTACAACATACCCTCAACATTCCCCCTCTTTAATAGTTACACTTATAGAAACACATACCCTTCAACATTCCCCTTTAATAGTTACACTTATAGAAAACACATACCCTCCACATTCCCCCTTTAATAGTTACACTTATAGAAACACATACCCTCCAACATTCCCCTTTATAGTTACACTTATAGATACACATACCCTCCAACATTCCCCCTTTAATAGTTACACTTATAGAAACACATACCCCTCAACATTCCCCTTTAATAGTTACACTTATAGAAACACATACCCTCCAACATTCCCCCTTTAATAGTTACACTTATAGAAAACATACCCTCCAACATTCCCCTTTAATAGACCTTAATGAAACACATACCTCCAACATTCCCTTTAATAGTTACACTTATAGAAACACTACCTCCAACATTCCCCCTTTAATGTTACACTTATAGAAACACAAACCCTCCAACATCCCCCTTTAATAGTTACACTTATAGAAACACATACCCTTCAACATTCCCCCTTTAATAGTTACACTTATAGAAACACATACCCTCCAACATTACCCCTTTAATAGTTACTCTAATAGAAACACATACCCTCCAACATTCCCCCTTTAATAGTTACACTTATAGATACACATACCCTCCAACATTACCCCTTTAATAGACACACTTATAGATGCACATACCCTCCAACATTACCCCTTTAATAGATACACTTATAGATACACATACGCTCCAACATTACCCTTTAATAGTTACACTTATAGAAAACATACCCTCCAACATTCCCCCTTTAATAAACACTCTAATAGAAACACATACCCTCCAACATTCCCTTTTAATAGTTACACTTATAGAAACACATACCCTCCAAAACATTCCCCTTTAATAGTTACACTAATAGAAACACATACCCTCCAACATTCCCCTTTAATAGTTACACTTATAGATAAACATACCCTCCAACATTACCCCTTTAATAGATACACTTATAGAAACACATACCCTCCAACATTACCCCTTTAATAGTTACACTTATAGAAACACATACCCTCCAACATTACCCCTTTAATAGTTACACTTATAGAAACCATATACCCTCCAACATTACCCCTTTAATAGTTACACTTATAGAAACACATACCCTCCAACATTCCCCTTTAATAGTTACACTTATAGAAAACATACCCTCCAACATTCCCCTTTAATAGTTACACTTCTAGAAAAACATATCCTCCAACATTACTCCTTTAATATTTACACTTATAAAAAACATATCCTCCAACATTCCCCCTTTAATAGATACACTTATAGAAACACATACCCTCCAACATTCCCCTTTAATAGTTACACTTCTAGAAAAACTTATCCTCCAACATTACTCCTTTAATATTTACACTTATAGAAAACATATCCTCCAACATTCCCCTTTAATAGTTACACTTATAGAAACACATACCTTCCAACATTCCCCTTTAATAGTTACACTTATAGATACACATACCCTCCCACATTCCCCTTTAATAGTTACACTTATAGAAACACATACCCTCCAACATTCCCCTTTAATAGTTACACTTATAGAAACACATACCCTCCAACATTACCCCTTTAATAGTTACACTTATAGAAAACATACCCTCCAACATTCCCCCTTTAATAGTTACACTTATAGAAACACATACCGTCAAACATTATCGCTTTAATAGTTACACTTGTAGAAATACACACCCTTCAACATTACCCTTTAATAGTTACACTTATACAGGGAGGATAATAAGTGAAGCTGATTGTACAGCTTAGCTCTGTGTAATGCATTGTTCAATAGTGTACCTATTTAAAGGGGGATGTTTGAGGGTAGGCTATAGCACAAGAGGAAGTATAAGGTTGAGATATTGAAACGCTCTTTCCAGTTAGATGCTAGCACAGTGCTTTTGGCAAGCAAAGGCTGTTTCCTGGGTATAGCTTAAAGGGTAAAATTTGTTTTTTTTCCCGTTAGTGGAAACTATAATTCATCCCAACTATCACTGCATCATATTGTTGTTGATCTGCCCCCTATTTTATTAGATATCCAATCTGAAACATTTTACATTTCAGCATTTCTGTAAGCAGTTTTGCTGTAGGTGGAATTGTTTGACAGTTGGTGTGCTGTATACTGTATGCAGTATTGAGGTCATGGTATATCTGTAATATTCATTCATCCAGGTCATGGTATATCAGTAATATTCATCCATCCAGGTCATGGTATATCTGTAATATTCATCATCCAGGTCATGGTATATCTGTAATATTCATCCATCCAGGTCATAGTATATCTGTTATATTCATTCATCCAGGTCATGACGGTATAGTCGATAATATTCAAGTTCA
>JAACNH010000945.1:0-69021 GCA_019447015.1 Hymenochirus boettgeri | reverse complement strand
GGGGGGGGGGTAAAGGAGATATTCCATTGTACATTAAAGGGTAATTGTAGTCTCCATACATGTTACATTAATTACAAATGACACATCCCTACCTTTAAAATGAATCCAGGACTTTGTAGTCTTTCCAAAGTTACCCGGATCCAACATGAAACTCCTTGGTTCCAAAATCCGAATGATCTGTATGAAACCGGATGGATCATCCAGATTCTGGGACTTGGGAAAGCATTTTTGATAATTTTTGAATGTACGGAGCTATTTTCGATAATTTTCGAAAATAGCATCAAACATTCGAAAATCCTCGAAATACGAACGGAAACTCGAAAATGGTCTTCGATCGTATTTTCCCGAGATCCGGGAATACGAAAACGTAACAAAACTATTGAGTTTAGGCCATCTCTAATCAGCTGCACCATATGACCTGCCCCCAAAGATCTTTTAAAAAACATTTTAAACCTAGCCACAAGCCTGAAAAGAAAGATATCTGTTGTATTCAGTTAGATGAACTGGACTTAAAGTTTAGTTATTAAAGATGTTCCAGTAGTCATCCGAATGGCTTCCTCTATTCAGAATAACTTGTACAAGAATCTGTTGGCAAATATGTACCCTGGAAAGTCCCAATTAGCATATGACAGCCAGGTGTTAGGGACCTTCTGATGCAAGGTGTACAGATTCTTGTACAGTCATTCTGAATTGAGAAAGCCAGTCGAATGTCTAGCAAAATGTCTTTAAGAACTGCTTGTTAAGGTTCTCATTCATCCAGGTCATGGTATATCTGTAATATTCATTCATACAGGTCATGGTATATCTGTAATATTCATCCATCCAGGTCATGGTATATCTGTAATATTCATTCATCCAGGTCATGGTATATCTGTAATATTCATCCATCCAGGTCACGGTATATCTGTAATATTCATTCATACAGGTCATGGTATATCTGTAACATTCATCCATCCAGGTCATGGTATATCTGTAATATTCATCCATCCAGGTCATGGTATATCTGCTGTATTCAATTAGATCAACTGGACTTGAAGTTTATTTCTTGAAGAACTTCAAGTCCAGTTGATCTAATGGAATACAACAGATACACAAACCTATATTTGTTCTTTCTATCTTAAATTTGTTTGGAACTTTCAGATATGTTTCCCATTGACTTCTATGGGTTAGTTTTTGGATTTTCAGATTCATAAAATTCCTAATAACTAAAAACAGAATGAAACTTAACTGTTTTGAAAATCTTTACTGAATACCCCAGATCTACCATGACCTAGATGAATGAGAACCTTCATAGAGACAGTGAATGACAGGGTCAGGAGTGTCACCACTAGCTGCACATGTTTAAAAGGCTCTTTGAAGACTCTATGGGCTGTGAGGTATATTGAGAACAACATGGAAACCTTCTTGGATAGACAATCTATTACTTACATGTACTTAATGCAACTTACTAGAGAAGAATCTGGGGTGAAAAGATTTCATTTTTTTTTCTTAGTTTATATTTTGTAACCTTGGTAGTTTTTTTGTTGACTTAATTAACTTCTATGCAAAATAACCTTTCGACACTTTTTTAAATCTTTCTTTTACAGATCAGTTATGGAGCTACAAATCCTTCCCTCGGTGATACAATCTCATTCCCATATCTATTCCGTACTGTACCAAGTGCTGAAAGTGATATTTTAGCTCTGGGACAAATAATAAAATATTTTGGTTGGAACTGGGTTGGAATTATTACATCCGATGATGTCAGTGCAGAGAGAGAAGTTCTAATGCTGATAGACTATCTCTCCAGTCTCAGTATTTGCGTTGAGTTCACATTGAAATTCCGCAGGGGTACTCTAACTATACCCGAGTTAAACAACAATATCATTCACAAATCTTCATCTACTGTAATTGTTTTTTGCGGGGCACCAAACTTGCTTGCTGTAAGTAGATATTTTGATTCATGGCTTGTGTTAGCGCGAAAGACACTTGTTATATCACCAACCTGGGGAAAAATACTGAAGAATTTTCAACAGATCTTTCATATGTCCTTTAATGGTTTTATAGTGATACCATCTTTCAAACATGGCACAAATAATCCTGAAAGAACAGACTTCTTAAATGGAAATGGTACCACGTCATATCTAGAAAGGGAAATGCTTGAAGACATTGATATGGCTTTAAACTTTTGTTTGTCAAAAGATGAACATAAGAATGAAATATTTGAAAACTGGCACAACATGACTCTGTCTAACTGTAGTCAGGATGAAAGGTTCAACGGCAAAAACTATAACTATGACTATTCTCCCAGGGTGTATGTAGCAGTGGATGCAATGTCACACGCACTAAGTGATCTTCATAACTCACTTACTGACCAATCACCTGCAAGGAAAAGAGAAATTCAGAATTATAAGCACCAGGTAAATACTTTTGAGCATAGAGAACATTGTCCAAGTTAAAATCTTTCCTAGCATATAGGAGAGCTTCTAGACCTTTTGGCACCTAAGCCAAACTTTTTAAAGCTGCCCCCTATATCTTACTGTTGTGAAGCTGTGGGTATAGCTTGTGGGGGTGGACAAGGCTTATGGTGGCTTGTGTGGAGGGCTTATTAACACAGGATGGTGAACACTCGCATAGAGTACAGAGTCCGTCGAGACCTGTCGGGTGAAGCGGTGGGGGAGCAAGAGAACGTAGCGAGTGAACGTTAAGTTCGCTCCTGGCTCCTGAAGGTTATATTGAAGAATGGGAGGTAAGACACAGCTCCTTTACCCCTGTTCTTTAATAAAACTAAATAGAAAAAAGGGGGGTTTACCAGTGGAGATACCCTTTAAGGAGTCCTGCAGCTTGAAACTGGAACCTCCCTCCCCAGCACTTATAAGTGCCTTTGTTGGGGGTCCTGCAGCTCAAAACCAGGACCCCCATTGGCTCTTAGAAGAGCCCTTGTTGCGTGTCTTCTGTCTTCTCAGCTGGCAACACCAACTATGCTGATGTCGCCAACCGGAAAGAAAGGAGAATTCTCATCAAGACGTTGGCAACACCAGCAACGTTGGTCAGTGTCGGTGGTGTCTGCAATGACATCACTCAGTGTTGGCGACATCAGTGGAGATGGTGTTGCTGGCTGAGGGGAAAGAAGACACACCACAAGGACTCTTCTAAAAGCCAATGGGGTCCTGGTTTCAAGCTTCAGGACCCCCAAATAAGGCACTTGGCAATGCCACTAGGGCACTTCTAAGTGCAGCAATGGCACTTATAAGTGCCATAGTGGGGGGTCCTGGTTTGAGCTGTGGGACCCCATAAGCCCCAAAAGGCACTTGTCAGTTCCACAAGGGCACTTATAATTGCCAGGGAGGCGTGTCCTGGTCCTTGGCTGTGGGACCCTTAAGCCCCCAAAGGCACTTGTCAGGGCCACAAGGGCACTTATAAGTGCCGGGGAGGGGTTCCTGTTTTCGAGCTGTGGGACCCCTTATGCCCCAACAGACACTTGTCAGAGCCACAAGGGCATTTATAAGTGCCAGGGAGGGTGGTCCCAGTTATGATCTGCAGGACCTCTTAAGCCCCAAAAATCCCTTCCAAGGGCCACAATGGCTCTTCTAAGGACCAGGGAGGGGGTCTCAGGTTGAGTCGTGGGACCACCTGAACGTCCAGCCATGGGACTTTTAGGCGTTCGATAATCCTCAAATGGCTGAATTTGAAAATCCTCGAACATTCGAGGATTCTTGAGTTTGGCTGTTCAAGGATTATCGAAAATGGTGTTGCTGTTGCTGTTCCCTGGACCATTTCCCATTTACAGTAAGTTACCATTGCTATTTTACGTAATATTTAGGCGGATATGTGCAGATTTTTCTCCCATAGACTTTAATGGGTTCCTTAGCGGATTTTTGAATTTCCACATTTTTTTGAAAATTCGCAAATCCTCAGGCCGAATGGATTTTAGAAGTTTCACCGATCTCTAGTAAACTGGAGGGCTGACTTGACACTGGCTTGTGAACTGGAGGGATGACCTCTATAGTGTCTATAGTTTTAATGGTCCCACATTCTCTGTCCTCACCTTTTTACTATTGATATACAACATTTTGGGGATAAACTTGCTGTCATCAGCTGTCCATATTTCATTTTCTATTTTAGCTAGTTTAATTGCTTTCTTGCACTCCATATTATTTTATACTAGGATTGTTCTGTTCCCTTCTGTTATCTGAGCATTAAGCTAGGCAGGAGCAGGTCTAATTGTTTTTTACACTTGTTCCCTAAAGGTAATAGTAATGTGTAATAGTTTAATACCTCTTTAAAAGCAGTCCACTTCTGTTCAGTATCCTTCCCTAAGAACAAACCACCCATGTCTATGAGCAGGGGTGAATCTATAAAAATTACCTTTCCATCAAGGTTATTCAATAAAAGTTCTTATCGTTTAAAATTGTGCTAAATTTGCTCAAACCAATCAGATCTTATTTAATATTTAAAAGCTAACTTCTGATTGAGCTAACATCCGATTGGTTGGGGCAAATTTAGCACCATTTTAGCACCCCGCTAAAGTGTTTGTTGGTGCAGTTTTGCTTTTTGCAACCTATATTGAACATTAATATATCATGATCACTATTCCATTACCTTTATCACCACAATGAGCTCAGGTTTATTAGATATTACCAGATCCAACATTGCACCCTATCTAGTAGGGGGGAGGGGCACTGTCTTACTTTCCCAATGACAGACACAGCATCCCCTTCAAAATCACTGCATATAGTTTTGCCGAGAGGCCCAGTGATTTCTAGTCATGCCATTGCTTTGACACTGGCACCAATATGTACTAAGGTCCAGCTGTCAGATCCAGCTCTTTGACTAGGCAAACTAGGCAGTTGCCAAGGGTCCCTGAAACTTTAAGTGGTCCCCCCCGTGCTCTGTTTACCCTATGCTCAGTAATTGCCAGCTTGACAGAAGCAGTTTTCCAGGTAAGTTGTGCCCACTTACGCCTCCATTGAATAGACGTTAAGTTTTAGGGTATTGCATATGGTGATCTTAGCTATTTACAAAATTGGTGCAATAATCATTATACAACACCCTGGTCTTAAAATATAAATGGTTATTATTGAACAGTGTTGTTGTAATATCGTTATCGTTTTTAATGGGCATTTCCAACCTTAAAACAAAAACCTGCTCACTTGTCATTTACTGGCACCCAATCCTAATTGATATATATGGCAGTTTGTTACCTGCATAACAGTGGCATATCTACAGGGTCTGGGAGGCAAGAGGGCCCACGACCCCCTTCCCAGAGAATACGCAATCAGCTGTTTTTAAAATTCTGCCGTTTCTGGTACCGCGTCTTTTAAACAGCTGATCATGCTTATCTTAACTGCATTTGCATGATCATGTGGTCCCGGATGCTCAGGGGACGGGAGGGGGTGGGTTTTGAGGCCCGGCTCTCAATCATGGAGATGGGCCCCTGCAGTTACACACCTGCTGCATTAATAACCAGATATATAAGAATAATTATTGCCTCTGTATCAATCACTCAATCAATGCTGTGACTTCTGACACCACAGTCAATAATTGACTTCCTTCTCCCCTGCTGTCTCCTCTGCACACGCTCAAGCTTATAGAAAGCTCTCTGAGCAGATGGAGAAGGCAGATACCTTTTCCAGAATGAAAGGAAACTTGTCATTAAATATCTAGATACAAATACATGTACTAAACTGGTAAAAACAGCATTTGGTGTTGTGGGCAGATAACCAACAGGTCAACTTTTTTTTTTTAATGTGGGCGTGCCCTTTAACGTCCGTCACCTTACTAGTGGGCCTATAGTGTCACGTCATTGATTTAATTTTGAATTTGAAATTAGCGACCAGTATTGAAAGAGTCAAGTCAGTTTTATGACGTTACATCGTGGCCGTTAATTAAAGATCAGTATTGTTAAATAACGCCATCTACATCTCCTCCATCTTTGATGTATAGAACACAGTCCAAATAAGCTAATTTGTCATTCGAACATTCATTGTTCTTCAAATACATTGGGTTTCTGACCACACTGTAAGGTTTGAATGAACGGCTCTCAGTAAAATGTGTAGTATGTATAGTGTAACAAAAGGAACATTTTTATCCTTTATTCTGTTCTGATAACTAATTTCTTACAATATTTAGACATTGATTTCTTTGTTTTGACTATTATTCCCAACAGCTGCACCATTATCTGACCAGACATCCTTATTTCGATAAAAGTAGAGCGATTGTTCCATTTTATCATGTATGTAATCTCGATAATAATTCATGCAAGAAGCACACAGCTAATCCTATAATGATCAGTTCTTTACAAGATCAAGGTATAACTATCAGCATGGAAACCATGGAATTAGGAGAACATGATAAAATTGTAAGTGGAATCATTCCTATCTCCTATAATATCAACATTTGGTTTCGTTCCTCAGAACCTCTATTGAAGTTCCAAAAAAACTATTTGAATGGAATTTTTGATTTTTCAACAGAATTTTTTAGTTTTTCGAAAATGCAATTTGCTAATATTCCATTTTTTTATTTTTCTAAACATTTTTTTTGATGTTTCAAACATTTGAGGGTCAGGTGATGTCACTCAACCAGCTGGAAGCCGGAAATGAGAACATTCACCTCAATATAATTTCTCACAGGTTGCAGCCAGAGATGTGATTTGGGGCTCATTTTAAAGGAAAGACTGCAGACTTTTATTTAACCCGAAGTGTAAACCCACAGTTGACCTTTAAAGTAGTAAACTAGAGTTTGTGCACACTATTCAAAAGAAAACTGTTTTATCATTTTTATCATTTTTATCATTACCAGGAGGGGGAATCAGCACCAGGACCAGCTCAGGAGGGGGGATCAGCACCAGGACCAGCTCAGGAGGGGGGATCAGCATCAGGACCAGCTCAGGAGGGGGAATCAGCACCAGGACCAGCTCAGGAGGGGGGATCAGCACCAGGACCAGCTCAGGATTGGGGATCAGCACCAGGACCAGCTCAGGAGGGGGAATCAGCAACAGGACCAGCTCAGGAGGGGGGATCAGCACCAGGACCAGCTCAGGAGGAAGAATCAGCACCAGGACCAGCTCAGGAGGGGAGATCAGCAACAGGACCAGCTCAGGAGGGGAGATCAGCAACAGGACCAGCTCAGGAGGAAGAATGAACACCAGGGCCAGCTCAGGAGGGGGGATCAGCAACAGGACCAGCTCAGGAGGGGGGATCATCACCAGACCCTAGAGGGGGGATCACACCAGACCCAGCTCAGGAGGGGGATCAGCACAGGACAGCTCATGGAGGGGATCGCAGTAACCGTAGTGAGAACCACAGGGCCAGCTCAGAGGGGGGATCGCAACAGGACCACTCAGGAGGGGGGATCAGCACCAGACCTGCTCAGGAGGGGGGATCAGCATCCAGACCAGCTCAGGAGGGGGAATCCAGCACCAGACAGCTCAGGTTGGGGATCAAGCCCAGGACCAGCTCAGGAGGGGGATCACACAGACATCCGGGTGATCAGCAACAGCCCATCAGAGGAGGGAGGATTCAGCATCAGGGACCAGCTCAGGAGGGTGAATCAAGCAGCCCCACAGGACCGCTCAGGAGGGTGATCACACCAGGACAGCTCAGGGGGGGATCAGCACCAGGGCCAGCTCAGGAGGGGAATCACATCAGGAGCCCACCAGGAGGGGTGAATCAGACACCAGGGGACCAGCTCAGGAATGGGGACTCAGCACCAGGAACCAGCGCTCAGGATGGGGGATCAGCACCAGAGCCAGCTCAGGGGGATACAGCGGAATCCGGAGGGATCAAACCCATGCATCCAGAGTGGAGTCAGCATCATGCACCAGCCCCTCAGGGTCGACAGGAGACCAGCAAGATCAGCACAGGAACGCACTCAGTAGGGGGAATCCATCACCACAGACCAGCACAGGTTGAGGGATCACACCAGGACCGCGCTCAGGATTGGGATCACACAAGACCATGCTCAGGGAGGGGAATCATGCAACCAGACCAGCTCAGGGGGGTCAGCATCCGACCCGCTCAGGAGGGGGGGGTGCGGGTCAACAACAGGCCCAGCTCAGGAGGGGAGATCAGCACCAGGGCCAGCTCAGGAGGGGGATCAGCACCAGACCAGTTCAGGGGGGGATCAGCCCAGGACCAGCTCAGAGGGGATCAGCCCCAGGACCAGCTCAGGAAGGGGATCAGCACCAGGACCACTCAGGAGGGGGTCACACCAGGACCAGCTCAGAGGAAGAATCAGCACTCAGGACCCAGCTCAGGGGGGGGATCAGCACCAGGACCAGCTCAGGAGGGGGAATCCGCCCAGCCCTCAGAGGAAGAATCAGCACCAGGACCATCAGCTCGAGGGGGGATCAGCACCAGGACCAGCTCAGGAGGGGGGATCAGCACCGACCAGAGTCAGGAGGGGACAAAGAGGGATCAGCACCCATGACAGCTTCAGGAGGGGAATCAGCACCAGGACCAGCTCAGGAGGGGGATCAGCACCAGGACCAGCTCAGGATTGGGGGAGCAGCACCAGGACCAGCTCAGGAGGGGGAATCATCAACAGGACCACTCATGAGGGGGGATCAGCACCAGACCAGCTCAGGAGGGGGATCAGCACCAGACCAGCTCAGGAGGGGGGATCAGCACCAGGACCATGCTCAGGAGGGGGAATCAGCACCAGGGACCAGCTCAGGAGGGGGAATCTCACCAGGAACCAGCTCAGGAGTAAATCAGCACCAGGCCCAGCTCAGGAGGGGGATCAGCACAGACCAGCCACGGAGGGGGACAGCACCAGGACCAGCTCAGGAGGGGGATCAGCACCAGGCCAGCTCCAGGAGGGGTGGATCACAACCAGGACCGAGCTCATGAGGTGGGGATCAATAACCAGAGACACAAGCTCAAGGCGGGGGGCATCACACAAGGACCACTCGGAGAAGAATCATAGCACCATGACCAGCTCAGGTATTGGATCACACCAGACCAGCTCGGAGGGGAATCAACACCAGACGCAGAGGGTCAATACAGGACAGCCTCGGAGGGGATCAGCACCAGGACCAGCTTCAGGAGGGGGGATCAGGCACCAGGACCCATCTCAGGAGGGGATCAGCACCAGGACCAGCTCAGGAGGGGTGAATCAGCACCAGACCACTCAGGAGGGGGAATCACACCAGGGACCCTCAGGAGGTGGAATCATCACAGGAACCACTCAGGATGGGGAATCAGCACCAGGACCAGCTCAGGAGGGGAATCAGCACCAGGACCAGCCTCAGAGGGGGATCAGCAACCAGGACCAGCTCAGATGGGGGATCAGCCACCAGGACCAGCCTCAGGAGGGGCACACCAGCTCAGGCACACCAGGACCAGCTCAGAGGGAGATCAGCACTCAAAGGACTCCACTGCTCAGTGCAGGGGGGAATCAGCACCAGGACCAGCTCAGGGAGGGGGGATCAGCACCATGCTAGGCACTTTCTAGGGATTCTCCTTTATACTCTTCATCCTACAATTCTGATCTCTCATTCTTCTTCCCTTCCTTCGCCTTTAACTCAACCCAGTACCCTTTCCCTCTTTACCCCCTCTTCCCTTCTTTCATGGTGTGCATACCACGTGACGGGCCGTTATGGCATGACTGGCTAGTGGGGGTGAACTTAGTACTTTTATTTGCCGTTTCGCCCTGTTATTGCCATTCTCTTTTGGTTCTCTTACCATGCTCTGCCATTTTCGACTGCTTAGGTTCTTTGAACTCCCAGTGTCCTCTCTACTTCATTGTACCCTTCTCTGCCTTCGTGAACAATTATCTTTTGTCATCTCTTCTTTCCCTCTTGTTCGTGCTTTTCTCTTTTCTCCTCCCCTCTTTTCGACGTTTCTTATCTCCCTTTGTTCATCCCCCTGTCCGTCCTTTTTCTTTCTTTCTGTTCTTTCACCTGCCGGTGTTCCCCGCCCTCTTACATCGTCGTGTTATCTCCCCGCACCCAGCTCAGGAGGAAGAATGAACACCAGGAACCACTCAGGAGGGGAAATCAGACACCAGGACCCAGCTCACCCCTCTTTTCTGGAGGGGGTATCAGCAACGCAGGAACCAGCTCAGAGGGGGATCAGCACCAGCGACCACTCAGGAGGGGAGATCCCACCAGAGCCACTCAGGAGGGAATCACATCAAACGAGACCACGCCAGTCAGGAGCGGGGTCAGCATCCGGACCAGTTCAGGCGAGGGATCAGCAGCTCAGGACCAGCTCAGGGAGGCAGGAATCAGCACACAGACCACGCTCAAGGAAGGGTGGGAGGGGATCAGCACGCAGGACCAGATTCAGATTGGGGATCGAGCAACCAAGGACCAGGCTCAGAGGGGGAATACTAGCAACCGGAACCAGCTCAGGATGGGGGGATCAGCCACCGGAGGCCCGCTCAGGAGGGGGAGATCAGCCCCAGGACCCATCAGGGGCTACAGGAGAGACGGGGCGGGACTACAGCACCAGGAACCAGCCTAAGGAGCGATTGAACAGCCCCACCAGGACCAGCTCAGGAAGGGGAAGAATCAGCACCTAGCGACCAGCTCGGAGGGGGGATCATCCACCAGGACCAGCTCAGGAGGAAGGAATCAGACACCAGTGACAGCTCAGGAGGTGGAATCAGCACCAGTGGACCAGCGTCAGAGGGGGACCGAATCAGCACAGACAGGATGACTCGACCAGCTCAGAGGAAGAATCGCCACCAGGACCAGATCTCAGAGGGGGAATACAGCACCAACACAGCTCAGGAGGGGATCAGCACAGGACCAGCTCAGAGGGGGATCAGCAACCAGGACCAGCTCAGAGGGAGGTGATCAGCCCCAGGACCAGCTCGAGGAGAAGGAACACACGACCCCTTCAGGAGGGGGAATCAGACACAAGGACCAGCTCAGGAGTGGGGGAGCAGCCAACAGACCAGCTACAGGAGGTGGATCAGCACGGACCACTCAGGAGGGGAGCTCAGCCCCAGAGCCAGCTCACGAGGGGACAGACAAACCAGGCACCACCAGAGGGGGTCAGCACCAGGACCCAGTAGGAGAGGGATAGCACAAGCAGACCAGCTCAGGAGGGGAAGTCAGCAGACCACGAGGACACATGGTTACGTAGACAGACTCTGCACGAGGACAGTAGGTTGCAGCACCAGGACCAGCATCGGAAGGGACGACAGCAACAAGGACCAGCTCAGACGGGGATCACACAAGCACATCTAGGGGGCGCACGACAGTCAGGAGGGGGGAATCAGCCCCAGGACCAGCTCGAGAGAGGGGCATCAGCCATAACGCACGAGCAGCCAGCTCAGGAGAGGGGAAGGGGATCCGCCCAGAACCAGCATCAGGAGAAGAATCAGCAGACCAGCTGACCAGCTCAGGAGGGGGGATTCCAGCACAGAGCCCCCACCCCCCCCACCGTGACCGCTCAGGAGGGGGAAATCAAGCACCAGCCATGACCCAGCTCAGGAGGAACGAATCACACACCAGGACAAGCTCAGGAGGGGGGATCAGCACGCACCAGGGAGGACGCACAATCCACTTAGAGGAATGAATCAGCACCAGGTACCAGCTCAGGAGGAGAGAGAGCTAGGTCAAGCCACCAGGTACCAACTGGAGTGGGGAATCAGCAACCAGAGGACAGCTCAGGAGGGGGGACAGCACCACGGCACCAGCTTCAGGATTGGGAATCAGCACCAGGACCGAGCTCAGGAGGGGGCATCAGCAACATGACCAGCTCAGGGGGGGAATCAGCCCCAGTGACCAGCTCGGAGGGGGGATCAGCCCCAGGACCAGCTCAGGAGAGGTAACCGCAGTCGGGGTCCCAGACCACTCAGGAATCACACGACCCAGCTCAGAGGGGGAGCATCATGCACCAGGGGTAAAGCACCCGGACATGCTCAGAGAGGAAGAATATCGAAGCACGCCCTCGGAGGGGAACGCCAGACCAGCTCAGGGAGGGGGAATCAGCCCAGGACCAGCTCATAGGGGGAGATCAGCACCAGAGCGCAGCTCAGGAGGGGGTCAGCACCAGACTCAGGAGGGATCACAAGACGAAACCAGGAGGGGGATCAGCACCAGGACCAGCACTCAGAGGGGGGATGCAGCCCCAGGCCAGCATCGCAGGGGTGGGATAGCAGCACCGGCCAGTACAGGAGGGGGGATATCACCAGGACCAGCTCAGGAGGGGGGATCACACAGAAGTCAGCCACACCGCAGGCAGACTCAGGAGGTGGGGATCACAGCCAGGACCACGCTAGGAGGGGGGATCAGCACCAGGACCAGCTCAGGAGGGGGGATCAGCACCAGGACCAGTCGGAGGAGGAAAATCAGCACCAGGACCAGCTCAGGGATTGGGGGATCAGCAACCAGGAACCAGCTCAGGAGGGGGAATCAGCACACCAGGACCAGCTCAGGAGGGGGATCAGCACCAGGACCAGCTCAGGAGGGGGGATCAGCACCGAGACCAGCTCAGGGAGGGGGATCGAGCACACAGGACCAGCTCAGGAGGGGGGATCAGCACCAGGACCACTCCAGGAGGGGGGACAGCACAGACCAGCTCAGGAGGGGATAAGCACCAGGACCAGCCAGGAGGGGGATCAGCACCAGGGCCAGCTCAGGAGGGGAACACACCGGACAAGCTCAGGAGGGTGATCAGCACAGGCCAGCTCAGGAGGGGGATCCCACCAGGACAGCTCAGGGAGGGGGATCAGCACCAGACCAGCTCAGGAGGGGGATCAGCACCAGGACCAGCTCAGGAGGGGGGATCAGCACCAGGACCAGCTCAGAGGGGGGATCAGCACCAGACCAGCTCAGGAGGTGGTATCGCACCAGGACCAGCTCAGGAGGGGGATCAGCACCAGGACCGCTCAGGAGGGGGAATCAGCACCAGGACCAGTCAGGAGGAAGACCAGCACCAGGGACCAGCTCAGGAGGAGATCAGCAAGCAGCCCATACCACGCTCAGAGGGTATCAGCACCGGACCAGCTCAGGGGGGGATCACACCAGGACAGACAGCTCAGGAGGGGAATCACACCAGGACCAGCTCAGGAGGGGGGATCAGCACCAGGCCAGCTCAGGAGGGGAATCAGCACCGGAGCAGCTCAGGAGGGGGATCAGCACAGGGCCAGGCCCTCAGGAGGGGGATCAGCACCAGGACCAGCTCAGGAGGGGGATCAGCACCAGGACCAGCTCAGGAGGGGGATCAGCACCAGGACCAGCTCAGGAGGGGGATCAGCACCAGGACCAGCTCAGGAGGGGGGGATCC
This sequence comes from Hymenochirus boettgeri, assembly GCA_019447015.1. Classification (NCBI taxonomy): domain Eukaryota; kingdom Metazoa; phylum Chordata; class Amphibia; order Anura; family Pipidae; genus Hymenochirus; species Hymenochirus boettgeri. The sequence continues at coordinate 55,798 of JAACNH010000945.1, read as the reverse complement.
AGCTACACGGGACAGCTCAGGAGGGGGGCCATCACGGCATCCAGAGGGGATCCAGGAGCTCATGGGGTCCAGACCTCAGGAGGGGGGCATCGCAACCAGGAGAGCTCAGGAGGGGGGATCAGACACCAGGCCAGCTAAGTGAGGGGGGATCCAAGCACCAGGACCAGCTCAGGGAGGGAGGCAGTCAGACACCGGCACCAGGAGGGAGCCACAGACCCTCAGGGGGGGGATCAGCGACACCAGAACCAGCCAGAGGGGATCAGCACCAGGACCACTAAGGATGGAGAATCAGCCACCAGGACGCACTCAGGTAGGGGCATCAGCACAGGGACCCAGCTCAGGAGGGGAATCAGACAACAGCGCGCCAGCTCAGGAGTGGGCTCCCGACAGTCAGAGGTCAGCACCAGGACCAGCTCAGGAGGGGGGAAATCAGCACCAGACAGCTCGGAGGGGGGATCATCACCAGGACCAGCTCCAGAGGGGGAATCACACCAGGAAGCCAGCCCAGGAGGGGGATCAGGCCTAGAGGGGCAGCACGGCCACCCAGCTCAGGAGGGTTCAGCCACAGGGCACCATCTCAGGTAGGGGGGTGAGCACCAGGACCAGCCAGGAGGGGGGTATCAGCACCAGTACCAGCTAGGAGGGGGGATCATCGACCGATGACCAGCTCAGGAGGGGGGGATCAGCACCAGACAGTCAGGAGGGGGGATCAGCACCAAGCCATCAGGAGGGCCTCAGCCAGGCCGTCAGGAGGGGAGATACAGCCCAACCAGCGCGGGGGCAGCAAGGTCAGTGGCGAGTGGATCAGACAAGACAGCAGGAGGGCACAGACCAACGTCAGGAGGGTGGATCAGCCACCAGGACCAGACTCAGGAGAAGAATCAGCACCAGGACCAGCTCAGGATTGGGGATCACACCAGGACCAGCGGTCAGGAGGGGAATCGCACAGGACCCAGCCTCAGGGGGGATCAGCGCCCTCAGGAGGGGGAGATCAGCACCAGACCATCTAGAGGGGGGATCAGCACCACATGACCCGCCTCAGGGGGGATACACAGACACTAGAGAGGAAAAGAATTTCACCACCAGGACCAGCCTCAGGAGGGGATCAGCACCCGGGCCAGCTCAGAGGGGGCTCAAGCAACCAGGGCCAGCTCAGGAGGGGTGGATCAGCACAGATGAGCCAGATTACAGCAGGCCTCAGGAGGGGGATAACCGCGCAGCCAGGGGATCAACCCAGGACAGCTCAGGAGGGGAATAGCACCAGGGACCACTACAGGAGGGTGTAATCAGCACCAGGACCAGCTTCAGGACGGGGGAATTAGAACAGCAGCTCAGGAGATAGCCAGACAATCTCAGGAGGGGGAATCAGCACCAGGACCAGCCTCAGGAGAAGGGGTATAGCACACGGACAGCTCAGGAGGGGGAATTAGCAACAGACCAGCTCAGATGAAACAGCCAGCATCAGAGACTAGCCCAGAGCTCAGAGAGGGATAGCAAGAATCAGGGGGGTCAGCACCAGGACCACGCTCAGGAGGGGGAATCACCCAGGACCAGAGTCAGAGGGGAATAGCACCAGGACCAGTCTCAGGAGGGGGATCAGCACAGGACCAGCTTCAGGAGGGGGGATCAGCACCAGGACCAGCTCAGGAGGGGGGATCAGCACCAGGACCAGCTCAGGAGGGGGGATCAGCACCAGGACCAGCTCAGGAGGGGGATCAGCACAGAGGGAATTACTGCCTTTGCTTGAGCATTTTCATACATTTTACTGTAATTTCCAAGTTCGGAGGATTACCCCATGTGAATATGGATTTCTATGTGAACATAAACGTTGCTTTTAATTTTAAAAATCGCATATTTTCTGAAAAGTGCATTAAAAACAAATGATGTCACCAACCAAAGTGTATTTAGAATTTGTGTTTATTATATATTTCCTGCAATTTAAATGGCACCAGTAACAATATCCAATCCACTGAAATGACTTGCATTGTGTTTAGGTTCCTAGAGGGAGATGCACAGATCACTGTCTACGTGGATACAGGAAGGCACCGAGACCTGGATCCCAGTCCTGCTGTTATGACTGTGTCCTATGTTCGGAGGGAGAGATCTCCAATGTGACTGGTACAGTTGGATGTTTGATTTGCACAATGAGATTTTGTCTAAGGAGAAGAGGCTTGTAGTATTTATTGGGTGATCAGAAGAAATGAGAACAACACAACCGACTGTATAGTGGAATTAGAGGAGCTGAATTAAGGGGAATAGAGGTTTCGATAATGGTAAACATCTAGCCCTCCAGTAGGTAATATTCTAGGATTAGAGGGGAATTCATGTTCTAAAACCATGATAAATAATATCATACTATTTTTATTGAAGCGAACTCTAACCACATGTTCATATAGTTATATTTTATACATATTATAGGGCACTGTACCATTCCACATTGATGCGTTGATGCGTGTAAGTTAACATGGGACTGCATGGGGCTTTAAATTGGTGCACATTTGCTTATTGCTAGCCTATTGCTTAACTCTGCTAGAAGCACATTCCTCCATCTTCTTCCCATTGGGCAGGTCTCGTACACATGGGTGGGGTGGACTGGAAAAGCATTTGCAAGTCTAAGAACCTATGAATGAGGACCATATAGTTTAATAGCAAAACACAATGGCAGATAAAGGAGAAAGAGATACATAAGAGTTAATGTAATTTTAATTGTAAATAAATGGTAAATGTGAGAAAAATGTAATGCTTCTAGTTTGTGCATTGAGATGATATTACTGTTTCTAGGCAAAATTATTCAACTATTTAATAAGTTAATTTAAAAGTGACTGGATACCATTTTCCCATGTTCACAACCTTCCCAATGCTACCACACACCACATCTCACCTTTACCATTACTGTTGGTTGATTTAAGGTGGCCCTACATATGAACGATAATAGATAAATCCCATCGGGGAACGACAGATTTTACCTATTATCGTAGGTATGTGCAGGAGCTGATCGCAACTTCCCCCCGTCATTTATCTATGATGGTAGAACTTCCTGTCATGAAAATAATGAGAAAAGATTTAAAAATGTGTTTTGCATTAAAAAAATTTAAAAAAATTAAAACTTAACTTGGGATATTGGTTAAAGGAGGAATATAGTGTCTATAAAGTTTTTTCAAAAACAGTTAAAATGTAAAGTACTTGGGGCAAGGATGTAGGTTTGTTATTTTCTACCTCCCCCAAATCATTTATTTAAGGAGCAGAATCCTTCTGCCAGACTTCCTGAATGCTTGATAAAAACAGGAGTGCTTTGGCTGTAGCTCCCCAACAAAACAATATTGGAAGGAAGGAATAATCAATCCTATCTCCTTGCCTCAGGTAATTTTGTCATTTTAAATGTTATTTTTTACAGTTCAGTTGTCCTTTAAGTATGAGTCAAGGAATGCTTATTCAAAAGAAATTAGATATTCAAAGCCTATATTATTGACAAATCTTAGTTTTTACCAGAAATATTCATCTAGTCTATATATACTTATTGGGGCTAACATGCTTTGCCACCTTGTAAATTGTATCTTGAATGGCCTGAACAAATAATCTTGTCTTTTAATGGATTCTTATAAATTTATGACCAACCAGATGTTTCAACGGAAAGAAACATGTCAGCATGAAAGGTAAAGAGTTGAGGATCTAAATATATTTGAAGAGTCAAAATTAAATTGTTTTGCAGACAAAATGTAATAGATTTTTGACCAGATTTTTTCAGAGATCTTCAATATTTGAATTATTCCTTCAGACAGTGACAATTGCATCAGATGTCCTGAAATGGAATGGCCAAATATAAACAAGAATCTGTGTATTTCCAAGACAGAGGATTTTCTATCCCTCACGAATGAAGTTATATCCAAATTCTTTTTATTTATCTCCTTAATCTTTTTCTTTAAAACTCTGATAATACTGAGGCTTTTTATTACCTATCGGGACACCCCCATAGTGAGAGCCAATAACAGGTCCCTCAGCTTCCTCCTCCTGGTCTCCATCAAGTCTGAGCTTCCTCACTGTGTTCCTGTTCCTCGGTCTCGCCCTGTGGTATATAACCTGCCTGTTACTATAATCACTTTTGGAAATCAACCTTCTCCATCTGTCTCTCTCTCCTGGCAAGACTATCATGGTTTACATTGCATTCAAAGCCACCAACCTGGGACTCGATGGGGAAATGGGTGGGAGTCAACTGTCCAATTCTGTAGTCTTGATCTTTCTACCATTCAAATATAATCTGTAGACTTGTGGGCCCATTTCTCTTCGCCTCCCTTTGAGATATGGACATTGAAATTACCCGGACAATCATCATTCAGGGCAATGAGGGATCAGTCTATGCCTGTTTACTTACTCAGTTATTGGTTAATGGGGCTTCTAGGGCTTCGAGCTGTTAGTTTTGTTTTTAGCATTTTAGCTCGTGACCTTACCGGACATTTTCATGAGGCCCAGTACAAAATCACTTCAGCATGCGGTCGTCTTCTGGCAGTGTTTGGATCACAATGATCCCGGCCATATGAGCACCAAAGGGAAAAAACACTGTGTGTGTGGAGATATTTGCCATATTGACCTCAATGTGGAAGCTAATTAGGATGTTATTTACACCCAAATGTTAAATCATTATAATGTTGACCAGAAATGACTCAAATCCAATTACTGGGTACAAAATCCTGGGATCTCTGCATAGTCCTACTATTTTAAGATATACCCCTTGTAATGTAAAAAGTACAGATGTCATATTTTATATAGTTCCTTATCTTTATTTTCACAGTTCATAGAGAATTCTGATAAATGCTGCCTATATTCTTCCCTTTCTTTTTCCGGTTCTAGCAGCTGTTAGTCTGGATGTAAACATATGAGATCACCAACCAAAGAATGAAGGGGATCCCCAACTTTCCCTTTGAGCAAAAAACCTTGACCAGCATAGGTTTCAACGATCCTGCCATGCTTTTTAAATTATTGAGATTGGGGGGATTTACACAATATGTTTTTTAATTTGAGAGGCTAATATGCCCTTCATAATGAAATAAATATCATTGTCCATTGAAGAAAATATAGGATTTTTGAAAAAGTAACGTAACTAACCTCTTCCTTTAAAATTTTTCTCTCATTTTAACCCATAATTCTCCGCAATGATGTTTTGCCACAGAATGAGAACGCTATATTCCCAGTGAGAAGATGATTGGTATGAGAGAACATCATCTAGTTCAAATAATGTATAATTTATAGGAAGGTATCTTTATTTTCCTTTCTCACAGTGGTTAACAATCCTTATCAATCAGACACTATAATGGTTTCAGTAAGGAAACTAAAGTCCAGAGATTATAGGATAAAACTTAAGCTTTATTTACGCAGTTAAAACATTTGAATTCACATTTACAAAAAAAATGACATACACAAGGATGGTCAGCCATTTACCAAAAAAAGATTGGTCAGCAGTATATTCAAAAAAAATTGTGCAGTGTAGCAAAAAAGATTGTGGTGCATGCCATGTACAAAAAAAGATGGTGCAGCATGTATCAAAAAAATTTGTGCATTTGCAAACGCTGATATTACAAAAAAGATTGGTGCACATGTATCACAAAAACAGTATTGGTTCACATTGAATGTCAAAAAAGACGATTGAGCATCTGTCAGAGAATGGTGTCGTATGTACAAAAGGTGGTTGCTCATTCAAGAAAGATTTGGTGCAGCATGTACGAAATTAACTAGTGGGAGCATGTCATTAAGCTGGGCAGCAGTAACAAAGTAAAAAATCGGTCAGCTCAGCGGGGCAGTTGTGCTAGCTCTTGTCAAGCCGGGCATTCGGGCTACTGTACAGCGAAAATGATTGTGCAGCATGTACAAAAAGGATCGGTGCATGGCACTGTACATAATTGTCACACACATGCCATTGTAGCATAAGTTCAATCGTGAAGTGTCATAAGTTGCCATGTATAAATTGCAGCCAAAAAAAGATCGGTGCAGCATGTACAAAAAAGATTGGTGCAGCATGTACAAAAAGATTGATGCACGCATGTACCATAACAGGGTTGGACATGACAGCTCTGCCCCAAGGCATTTTGTGTCACATGTTGCACAATGTTTTTAAATGCCTGATAAGTAGCTTTATTATCCTTTACTCTGCCACGTGGTTGCCTTCCTGGCACATATATTCTGTATTAGTAGCATTGGGAGATGGAGCCTCCATCCGTGTGGCTCCCGAGAGAGAGGGTACCGTATTAACATTTTTATAACAATCCTTCTCAACCCTCAGAATAAAGAGATATTGCCTATTATTAGTTGTCTTGTATTAGGAATACTGAGATATGACATCTCTAATTTCCTTAAATATGAAACTAAATTTGAACTAAACGGTCCATAGATCTTCACTATAAAATACAAAATGTGGATAAACATCGCAAACTGTTTCCTCTTCTAGGAAAAGAAAACAAGAACAACTTTGATCATCCTCTGGTCTCATAACACAAATTATAAACAGCCCTCTTTACTCTCTCATGGGCGCTTTAGAGGGGCAATCTTTACTCGTCTGGGGTCAAAGGTTTTTGTTTATGGAACTGGCGTTGGGTGTCTATGACTGCTTGCTTCTACATAGAACCATATATAGTATCAGTAATTCTACACTCTAGTCATTCTAGAATAGTAGATACAACTGAGCAATGTGACTAAATAAAAGGGGAAGGTTGCTGTCCCTGTTAGTGAAATAAACCATAATTTATCTACGAATCCACAACTATCTGTGGTCCGTTTCTAGTATAGTAAATACCACAGAGTCAAAGGGGCAATATGAGGGTGGTTGTCATGCTAAACTATTATTCCGATGGTCACGTGCTCCCGTTTATGTAAATAGAACCCTGATCACGGTGACTAGGAGGATTCCAAGGTGACGTCTGTCCATTCGGGTAAATTAAAATTACAAGGAACCACCGTGTGCGATTGCTGAATGTGTAACACTTAGCAGTACAAGTAACTAGTGAGAAGGTCCCTGTCAATCCTATGAATACGATGGAGACCATCGGTCCGGGGTCGAAAACGCTGGGCAAGGTGACTAAAGGTGGAACCTAGTGCCGGGGGGTTTGGTAGGTTAAACCAATCACATATCCCGACGGGGGGGTGGTTGTCCGGTTTATGAATGAACAACACTGACCGGTTCAAGGGTGTATCGTACATGACATAAGGCGTGAAGGCTGTTCCCTTAGTAGATAACGATATAACAGGAGAATTCCACACGCGTGTCCTTCTAGAATAGTAAATAACACTGAGCAAAGGGTGACTATGAATCAGTCGGGTAATGGTGAAGGCTGTCCCTTTAGTAATAAAAGCATATGATAGCATCTAGGATTTAACCAGCACTGCGTGCGGGGGCTGCGAAGTCGGGTAACTCTACATAGCGGTAAGTAAGGGGTGACTAAATAATGGAAGGGGGAGGTGTGGCCCTTGTATAATAACCATATAATTCACAGGATTCCACACCGTGCACGGGGGTTCGGGAGGAGATGGAGTAGATAACACGAGGCAAGGTGAGCTCGAAGAGAGGTGAAGGCTGCCCTTATAAGTAAACCATATATAAAGCTAGAAGCCACACTCGTGGCCTTGCGAGAAGTAGGATAAACACGACAGGGACTAAATAAAGAGGTGAGACGGGTGCCCTGTAGTGAACACGAACCACTATATACAATGGCAGAAATTCCACACTCGGGGGCCGGCGTTCTGAGAGTACGAGTACGCACAGAGCACGTGTGACAAATGATACGGGGTGAAGGGTGTCCCTTATTAAAAAGGGCCATATATACATTCAGAGAATTCCACACTCGTGTCTGTCGGAGTAATAGTAATCAACATGGACGAAGGTGACAAATCAAGGTGAAGGGTCTTAGAACGCGGGCCAGTATCGGGAACTAGATTCACGTGTGCTCTAAAGATAGATACCTGATGACGGTACATAGTAGGGGTATTTCTTTATATACATGTCGATTGACCCACTCGTGTCGTTCTAGATAGTAATAAGCAGGTACAAATAAGAGTGCTTTAAGATAAAAAGGTCAGATCCACGTCTGACGTTCTGAGAATCACTGAGCAAGTATATATGGGAAGCGTCCCTAAAAAAAACAATTCTCGATCAACTCGGCACATCTATATAGTACGGCAAGGTCTAATTAAGGTTGAAGTAGGGCCTTTAGTAGAACCATTTATTATTTAAACCAAACTTACTGATTTCCTTCACTTCGTGGCCGTTTCTAGCTATTTAGTATCTACTGCTTCCGCCGTTGATACATTAGGTAGCTCTCCTTTATCAATCTCTGTTAAACTGAAGAGCGCTGTCACACTCTTCTGCTGTGCTCGTCACTATAACACGCGTGGGTGCTAAGGTACCTCGGCTGGGATAAGGGCGTGAAGCTGTCCTTTTTAGTCGATACTGCATACTATATACCAATCCACTCGTGTCCTTCTAGATATAAATCACACTCGAGCAAGGTGAACTAAATATAAGGTGAAGGTGTTTCCTTTATAAATAACCATTATACCAATCTCGAATTCCACACTCGTGTCCGTTCTAGTATAGTTAATAACTACTTAGTGAGCAAGGTGACTAATAATAAGGTGACAGGTTGTCCCTTTCAGTAAATAAACCATATATAACAATCTAGAATCCAACACTCGTGTCCGGTCTAGTCATAGTAATAACACAGGAGCAAGGTGCCTACAATAACTAAGGGTGAAGTTTTTGGACCCGCTTTAGTAAAATAACTCAATTAATAATCAATCTAGAATTCACACTCGTGGCCTTTCATAGTATAGTCATCACAACCCTGTAGCAGGTGCTAATCATATGGTGAAGGCTGTCCCTTTAGTAAATAAACCATCTATTACAATCTAGTAATTCCACACGTCGTGTCCGTTCTAGTCAGTAATAACACTGGAGCCAAGATGCTAATAAATAAGGTGTATAGGCGTGCCCTTTATGTAAATAAACCCATCATACAATCTTAAAGTTCCACACTCGTATGTCCTCTAGAAGAGTAGTAGATACACTTGAGCAAGGTTGACTAGATAATAAGGTGAAGGCTGTCCCTTTAGAAATAAACCATATATTCAATCTAGAATTCCACACGCTTCGTGTGCCGTATCTATAATATAGCATAACACGTGGCAAGTGTGCTAATAATGAGGGTGAAGGTGTGCCCTGGTTAGTAAATACACCATATTACAACTAGAATTTCACCCCGTGTTTCTGGGCTAGAGGATATGTAAAAACACTTGGCGGACGCGGTGACGAGTAAATATAAGGTGAAGGCTGTCCCTTTAGTAATAAACCATAGTATAGCAAATCTAGATTCCACACTTGCGTGTCCTTTCTATAAGGTATAAAATAACCACTGCAGCAATGGTGACTAAGGCGTGAAGTATTGGGAGGCGTCCTTTAGTAAGATAAGACCATATCTCAGTTCTAGAATTCCAGACACGGGGGGTCGGTGTCCTATCCGAATAGTAAATATACACGAGCAAGTGTGACTATCAATAAGGGTAAGCTGTCCCTTTAGATAAAGATTCAGCCATATATACTATCAGGAATGTCCCCACTCTTGTTGTGCCATCGTCTAGAATAGGTCAAATAACACAGACAAGGTGACAAATAATAAGGGTGAAAGGTGTCCTTTATAATAAACCATATTACTATAGACTTCCACACTGCGGTCCGGCTAGATAGATAAGTAATAATACGAGAGCAAGTGGACAAATATAAGGGTGAGGGCTAAGTACCCTTAATAAATACCCACTAATAAACCAATTACAATCATAAATTGGCCGCACACTCTGTTCCCTTTTAGCACTAGTACAGTAAAACAGGAGCAAGTACCTAACTATAAGGGTGAGGTGTTCCCCTTAGTAAAGCAATAAACCATATATACAATCTCAGGAATTCCACACTCGTTTCCTTCTAGATAGTAAATAACAACTGAGCAAGGTGCTAAATAATAAGGGTGAACGGCTGTCCCTTTAGTAAAACAACCATATATAACATCTAAATTCCACACTCCGTGTCCTTTGCTAGTAAGTAATAAACACTGGACAAGGTGACTAATAATAAGGTGAAGTGCTGTCCTTTAGTAACTAACCATATATCACATCTACGATTCCACCACCCTCGTGTCGCTTCTAGTATAGTAAATCACTAGAGCAGGTGACAATAATAAGGGTGACGGCTGTCCCTTTATAATAAACCTTATACACGTTCACAATCTGATTCATTATAACTACTAGACAGTAACATGAGCAAGGGATAAATAAATAAGGGTGAAGGCTGTCCTTTTGTAAATACCATATATACTAACTAGAATTCCACACGTCTTGTCCAGTTCTAGTATAGTAAATAACACTGAGCACAGGTGACTAAATAATAGGTGAAGGTTGTCCCTTTAGTAAATAACCCTATATTACATCTAGAATTCCACACATCGGTGTTCCGTGGGTCGTACGGAGATAGTAGATAGACACTAGATCAAGTTGACTAAATATAAGGTTGGAAGGCTTCCTTTACGGGATAAAATAGCACCATCATATACAATCTAGAATTCCACACTGCGTGTCGTTCCTAGAATAGTAAATAACACTGAGCAGGGTGCTATAATAGGGTGACGAGTCATGGATGTAAAATATGATATCCCAACCAAAGAATGAAGGCGATCCCCCTAGCTTTCCCCTTTGAGCAAAAAACCTTGACCAGCAGAGGTTCCCCCTAGCTTTCCCCTTTGAGCAAAAAACCTTGACCAGCAGAGGTTCCAAAGTCTGCCAGCTTTTTAATTATTGTAGTATTGGGGGTGATTTACAAATATGTTTTTTAATTTGAGAGGCTAATATGCCCTTCAATAATGAATAATAAATACATTGTATTGAAGAAAATATAGGATTTTGAAAAAGTAACGTAACTAAACCTCTTCCTTTAAAATTTTCTTCTTTTACCCATAATTCTCGCAATGATGTTTTGCCACAGAATGAGAACAGCTATATTCCCAGTGAGAAGGATGATTGGTAGGAGAGAACATCATAGGTTCAAATAATGTAATAATATTATAGGAAGGTATTTGATCGGTGCAGCATGTACAAAAAAGATTGGTGCAGCATGTACAAAAAAGATTGATGCAGCATGTACAAAGAACAGGGTTGGACAGGAACAGGCTCTGCCCCAAGGCAATTTTTTGTACATGTTGCACCAATGTTTTTAAATGCCTAGATAAAGCTTTATCCTATTACTCTTGCACTGTGGTTGCCTTCCTGGAACACATATATGTCTGTATTAGTAAGCTGATTGGGAGATGGAGCCTCCTCCAGGTGTGGCTCCCGGAGAAGAGGTACCGGTATTACATTTGTATAACATCCTTATCAACCCTGCAGTAATAAAGAGATATTGCATTATTTTAGTTGTACTTGTATAGGAATACTAAATATGAATTCTCTAATTTCCTTTAAATATGAAACTAAATTTGAATGAAACTGTCATAGAATTCTCTAAATAAAATGAACAAAATGTGGATAAATTTTGCTTTTTTCAACCTAGATTGACAGTAATATATCATGATCCCTATTTCCATTCCTTTATCACAACAATGAGCTCAGTTTATTAGATTATAACCAAGATCCAACATTGCAGCACCCTATCTATTAGGGGGAGGGGCAACTGTCTTACTTTTCCCAATGACAGACCACAGCAATCCCCTTCAAAATCAACACTGCATATAGTTTTGCCGAAGGCCCAGTGATTTCTAGTCATATGGCCATTTGCTTTGGACATGGCACCAATATGTACTGAATGTCCAGCTGTCAGATCCAGCTCTTGACTAGCAAACTAGGCAGTTGCCAAGGGTCCCTAAACTTTTAAGTGGTCCCCTCCCCCCGTGCTTCTGTTTACCCTATGTCTCAGTAATTGCCAGCTTGAACAGAAGCAGTTTTCCAGTAAGTTGTGCCACTTACGGCCCCTCCATTGAATAGACGTTTAAGTTTTAGGGTTTGCATATGGTGATCTTAGCTATTTACAAAAATTGGTGCAATCATCATATACACACCCTGGTCTACAATATAACTGTTATTATTGAACAAGTGTTGTTGTAATATCGTTATCAGTTTTTCATGGGCATTTTCCACCTTAAACAAAAACTTCTCACTTGTCATTACTGGCAAACCCAATTCCTAAATTGTATATATGGCGTTTTTTTACCCATGCATAACAGTGGCATATCTACAAGGGTCTGGGAGGCAAGAGGGCCCACGACCCCCTTCCAGAGAATCGCAATCAGCTGTTTTTTTAAAATTCTGCCTTTCCTGGTACCGCGTCTTTTAAACAGCTGATCATTCTATCGTAAAACTGCATTTTGCATGAATCATGTGGTCCCCGGATGCCAGGGGACGGGAAGGGGGGGTGTTTTGAGGCCCGGCTCTCAATCATTGAGATGGGCCCCTGCAGTTACACACCTGCTGCATTAATTAACCAGATTATAAGAATAATTATTGCCTCTGTATCAATCACTCAATCAATGCTGTGACTTCTCACCACGTCAATATTGACTTCCTTCTCCCCTGCTGTCGTCCTCTCACACGCTCAGCTTATAGAAGCTCTCTGAGCAGATGAGGCAGATACCTTGTCCAGAATGAAGGAACTTGTCATTAAATTCTACTAGATACAAATACATGTACTAACTGTAAAAACAGCATTTGTTGTGTTGTGGGCAGATAAACCAAAGGTCAACTTTTTTTTTATGTGGGGGCGGGCCCGTGAAACGTAAAACGTCCGTCACCTTACTATGGGCCTATAGTGTCCACGTCATTGATTTAAAATTTTGACTTTGAATTAGCGACCAGTATTGAAGAGTCAAGTCATTTTTTATTGACGTTACCATCGTTGCCGTTAATTAAATATCAGTATTGTAATAACGCCTCTACATCTCCTCCACTTTGATTATAGAACACAGTCCAATAAGCTAATTTGTCATTCGAACATTCATTGTTCTTCAATACATTGGGTTCTGACCACAACTGTAAGGTTTGAATGAACGCTCTCGTAAAATGTGTAGTATGATAGGGTCCAAAAGGAACATTTTATCCTTTATTCTGTTCGATACTAATTTCTTACAAATTTAGACATGATTTCTTTGTTTTGACTATTATTCCCAACAGATGCACCATTATCTGACCAGACATCGCGTTTGTTCGATAAAAGTAAGCGTTGTTCCCTTTCTCTACAAGCATGTATGTAAATCTCGATAAAATATTCATGCAAGAAGCACACAGCGTCAGTAATCCTATAATGATCAGTTCTTTACAAGATTCAGGGTATAACTCTCGCATGGAAACCATGGAATTAAGGAAAAAGTGATAAAATGTGTAAGGTGGGAATCATCCTATCTCCTAGAGAATATCAACACTTTGGTTTTCCGTTTACCTCCCAACCCTTCTATTGAGTTCACACAAAAACTATTGATGGAATTTTTGAATTTTCACAGCAGTTTTTAGTTTTTCTTTCGAAATGCAATTTGCCTAATATTCGCCATTTTTTTTTTTTCTAACTTTTTTTTGATGTTTCAAACATTTGAGGGTCAGGATTGATGTCACTCAACCAGCGGTAAGCCGAAATGAGAACATTCACCTCAATATAATTTCTCACAGGTTGCAGCCAGAGATTGAGTTGGGCTTCATTTTAAAAGGAAGACTGCAGAGACTTTTAATTTAAACCTCGCGAATTGTAACCCAACAATTGACCTATTAAAGTGTCACTAGAGTTTGTGCACTACGATTCAAAAGCAAACTGTTTTATCATATTTTATCATTTTTATCATTACCAAGGAGGGGCAGCAGCCACCATGACCAGCTCAAGGAGGGGGGATTCAGCTACAGGAGCAGCTTCAGGAGGGGGGGCGGGGTGCAACAACAGTGCCAGCTCAGGAGGGGGATCGCACCAGGACCACTCTAGGCGGGTGCTCAGCTACAGGAGCAGCTCAGGAGGGGGGGGCGGGGTCAACAACAGGGCCAGCTCAGGAGGGGGAATCAGCACCAGGACCAGCTCAGGAGGGGGGATCAGCTACAGGAGCAGCTCAGGAGGGGGGGGCGGGGTCAACACCAGGGCCAGCTCAGGAGGGGGAATCAGCACACCGAGGACCATCTCAGGAGGGGTATCAGCAACAGGAACCAGCTCAGGAGGAAGATGAACACCGGACCAGCTCAGGAGGGGAGATCAGCAAACAGGACCACAGCTCAGGAGGGGAGATCAGCAAACAGGACCCACTCAGGAGGAATAATGAACACCAGGGCAAGCTCAGAGGGGGATCAGCAACAGGACCAGCTCAGGAGGGGGGATCATCACCAGACCCTAGAGGGGGGATCACACCAGACCCAGCTCAGGAGGGGGGATCATCACCAGACCAGCTCATGAGGGGGGATAGCACCAAGGACCACTCATTGAGGGGGGATCGCACCAGGACCAGCTCAGGAGGGGGGATCAAGCACCAGGACCATCTCCAGGAGGGGGGACACATCAGGACCAGCTCAGGAGGGGGAATCCAGCACCATGACCAGCTCAGCGTTGGTATCAGCCACCAGGACCAGCTCAGGAGGGTGATCAGCACCTGCGCAGCCCTCATGAGGGGGAGATCAGCATCAGGGCCAGCTCAGGAGGGTGATCCAAGCAGCCCCCCACCAGACCGCTCAGGAGGGATCATCACCAGTGACCAGCTCAGGAGGGGGATCAGCACAGTGCCGCCTTCAGGAGGGGAGAATCATCATCAGGACCACCCAGGAGGGGGATCAGAACCAGGGGCCAGCTCAGGAAGGGGAGAATCAAGCATCAGGGCCAGCCTCAGGAGGGGGATCAGCAACCAGACCAGCTCAGGGGGGGAATCACTACCAGGACCAGCTCAGGCGGGGGAATCAGCACAGGAACCACCTCAGTAGGGGAATCCATCACCACAGACCAGCTCGGCTTGGGGATCACACCAGGACCAGCCTCAGGATTGGGGATCAGACCAGCGACATGCTCAGGGGGGGGATCATCACCATGGACCAGCTCAGGTTGGGTCAGCACCATCCCGCTCAGGAGGGGGGGGTGCGGGTCAACACAGGCCCGCTCAGGAGGGGAGATCAGCACCAGGACCAGCTCAGGTCACGCGGGGATCAGCACCAGACCAGTTCAGGCGGGGGATTCAGCCCAGGACCAGCTCAGAGGGGATCAGCCCCAGGACCAGCTCAGGAAGGGGATCAGCACCAGGACCACTCAGGAGGGGGATCATCACCAGGACCCAGCTCAGAGGAAGAATCAGCACTCAGGACCCGCTCAGGGGGTGGGATCAGCACCAGGACCAGCTCAGGAGGGGGAATCCGCCCAGGCCCCGCTCAGGAGGAAGAATCAGCACAGGACCATCAGCTCGAGGGGGATCAGCACCAGGACCAGCTCAGGAGGGGGGATCAGCACCGGACCAGATCAGGAGGGGAACAAAGCCAACCAGGAGCCGAGCTCTAGGGTGGATCAGCACCATGACAGCTCAGAAGGGGAATCAGCCACCAGGACCAGCTCAGGATGGGGATCAGCACCAGGACCAGCTCAGGATTGGGGGAGCAGCACCAGGACACTCAGGAGGGGGAATCATAACAGACCACTCATGAGGGGGGTCAGCACCAGCCAGCTCAGGAGGGGGATCACAGCACCAGACCAGCTCAGAGGGGGGATCAGCACCAGGACCATCTCAGGAGGGGGAATCGCACCAGGGACCAGCTCAGGAGGGGGAATCTCACCAGGAACCAGCTCAGGAGTAATAATCAGCACCAGGCCCAGCTGAGGAGGGGGATCAGCCACAGGACCAGCGCACGGAGTGGGGACAGCACCAGGACCAGCTCAGGAGGGGTATCAGCACCCATGGCCAGCTCCAGGAGGGGTGGATCACAACCAGGACCGAGCTCACTTGAGTGTGTGGATCACACAACACACGGACCAGCTCAAGGCGGGGGGCTCAGCACCCAAGGACGCAGAATCAGAGAAAATCATACAACCATGACCAGCTCAGGATTGGATCACACCATACCAGCTCGGAGGGGGAATCATCACCAGGACAGCTCAGAGGGGATCAATACAGGACGCAGCCTCCGGAGGAGGGATCAGCACTCAGGACTCAGCTTCAGGAGGGATCAGCACCAGGACCAGCTCAGGAGGGGAATCAGCACCAGGACCAGCTCAGGGAGGGTGATCAGCACCAGACCAGCTCAGGAGGGGATCACACCAGGGACCATCTCAGGAGGTGGAATCATCACAGGACCATCTCAGGATGGGGAATCAGCACCAGGGACCAGCTCAGGAGGGGTCAGCACCAGGACTCAGCCCTCAGAGGGGGATCAGCAACAGGACAGCTCAGAGGGGGAATCAGCCACCAGGAACCAGCTCAGGAGGGGGCTCAGCACCAGGACCAGCTCAGAGGGAGATCAGCACTCTCAACAGGAGTCTTCTCCATCTGCCTACACCGATACTGCCGAGCAGGGGGAATCAGCACCAGGACCAGCTCAGGGAGGGGGGATCAGCACCATGCTAGGCACTTTCTAGGGATTCTCCTTTATACTCTTCATCCTACAATTCTGATCTCTCATTCTTCTTCCCTTCCTTCGCCTTTAACTCAACCCAGTACCCTTTCCCTCTTTACCCCCTCTTCCCTTCTTTCATGGTGTGCATACCACGTGACGGGCCGTTATGGCATGACTGGCTAGTGGGGGTGAACTTAGTACTTTTATTTGCCGTTTCGCCCTGTTATTGCCATTCTCTTTTGGTTCTCTTACCATGCTCTGCCATTTTCGACTGCTTAGGTTCTTTGAACTCCCAGTGTCCTCTCTACTTCATTGTACCCTTCTCTGCCTTCGTGAACAATTATCTTTTGTCATCTCTTCTTTCCCTCTTGTTCGTGCTTTTCTCTTTTCTCCTCCCCTCTTTTCGACGTTTCTTATCTCCCTTTGTTCATCCCCCTGTCCGTCCTTTTTCTTTCTTTCTGTTCTTTCACCTGCCGGTGTTCCCCGCCCTCTTACATCGTCGTGTTATCTCCCCGCACCCAGCTCAGGAGGAAAGAATGAACACCAGGAACCATCTCAGGAGGGGAATCAGCACCGGAGGACCAGCTCAGGATGGGGATCAGCAACCAGGACCAGCTCAGTAGGGGATCAGCACCAGGACCACTCAGGAGGGAGATCATCCCCAGAGCCCATCTCAGGAGGAATCCTCACCAGTACCAGCTCAGGAGGGGGATCAGCATCCATGACCAGTTCAGGGAGGGAATCAGCACCAAGGACCAGCTCAGGATGGGGAATCAGCACCAGACCAGCTCAGAGGTGGGATCAGCACCAGGACCAGCTCATGATTGGGGATCAGCACCAGGACCAGCTCAGAGGGGGAATCAGCACCAGTACAGCTCAGGAGGTGGATAGCCAGGACCAGCTCAGGAGGGGGATCAGCCCCAGGACCCATCTCAGGAGAGGGGCTCAGCACCAGGAACCAGCTCAGGAGGGGACAGCACGCAGGACCAGCTCATGGAGGAAGAATCAGCACCTAGGACCAGGCTCGGAGGGGGGATCATCACCAGGACCAGCTTCAGGAGGGGAATCAGCACCATGAACCAGCTCAGGAAGGAAGAATCAGCACCATGGACCACTCAGAGGGGGGAATCAGCACCAGGACCAGCTCATGAGTGGAATCCTCCCCGGACCAGCTCCGGAGGAAGAATCAGCACCAGGACCATCTCATGAGGGGGAATCAGCACCATACACAGCTCAGGAGGGGATCAGCACAGGACCTCTCCTGAGGGGGATCAGCACCAGGACCAGCGCAAGGAGGTGATCAGCACCAGGACCAGCTCGAAGGAGAAGAACACCAGACCCTTCAGGAGGGGGTAATCAGCACAGGACCAGCTCAGGAGGGGGGGATCACACAGACCAGCTCAGGAGTGGATCAGCACCAGGACCACTCAGGAGGTGAATGATCAGCCCCAGAGCCAGCTCACGAGGTGAAAGCGCAAACCGGACCACTCAGGAGGGGGTTCAGCACCAGGCCCAGTTCGGAGAAGTGGTGCCCAACCAGTACCAGCTCAGGAGGGGAATCAGCACCAGGACCAGCTCAGAGGGGGATCATCACCAGGACCAGCTCAGGAATTGGGAGCAGCACAAGGGACCAGCTCAGCGGGGGAATCACACAGGACCATCTCAGGAGGGGTCAGCACCAGACCAGCTCAGGAGGGGGATCAGCCCCAGGACCAGCTCGGAGGGGGATCAGCATAAGCCGAGCACCAGCCTCAGGAGAGGGGGGATCAGCACAGACCCGCACTCGGAGAAGAATCAAGCAACCAGCTGACCAGCTCAGAGGGGGGATCAGCACAGGAACCACTCAGGAGGGGGAAATCAGCCCAGCCATGACCATCTCAGGAGGACGAATCATCAACCAGGAACCGCTCAGGAGGGGGGATCAGCACCCAGGACCCTCTCATTTAAGGTGAATCAGCACCAGTACCAGCTCAGGAGGAAGAAATCAGCACCATGACCAGCTCGAGGGGGATCATCACCAGTACAAGCTCGGATGGGGAATCAGCACCAGAGGACCAGCTCAGGAGGGGGGACCAGCACCAGGACCAGCTTCCGGATTGGGAATCAGCACCAGGACCAGCTCAGGAGGGGTCATCAGCAAACATGACCAGCTCAGGAGGGGGGATCAGCCCCAGTGAACCAGCTCGGAGGGGGGATCAGCCCCAGGACCAGCTCAGGAGAGGATACACCAGACAGCTCAGGAGGGGGTATCACACCAGGACCACTCAGGAGAAGAATCATCACCAGACCACAGCTCAGAGGGGGATCAGCACTCATGACACTCAGGGGGGTAAAGCACCCGGACCATCTCAAGAGGAAGATCACACTCGACCCAGACCAGCTCAGTAGGGGGATCAGCCCAGGACCACTCATTAGGGGGGATCACACCAGAGGACGCAGCTCAGGAGGGGGGATCCATCACCATGAACAGCTCAGGAGGGGGATCAGCACCAGGACCAGCTCAGAGGGGGGATGCAGCCCCAGGGCCGCATTCCAGGCGTGGGTAGCAGCACCAGGACCAGCTCAGGAGGGGGGATATCACCAAGGACCAGCTCAGGAGGGGGGATCCGTCACCATGGCAGCTCAGGAGTGGGGATCATCAGCCAGACCCGCTCAGATGGGTGATCAGCCACCAGACCAGCTCAGGCGGGGGGATCAGCACCCAGGACCAGCTCGGCAGGAGGAAAATCAGCACCAGGACCAGCTCAGGGATTTGGGGGATCATACCAGGAAAACTCAGCTCAGGAGGGGGAATCACATCACCAGGACCACTCAGGAGGGGGATCAGCACCAGGACCAGCTCAGAGGGGGGATCAGCACCAGTACCAGCTCAGGGAGGGGGATCGAGTCACCAGGACCAGCTCAGGAGGGGGGATCATGCACCAGGACCACTCCAGGAGGGGGACAGCACCAGACCAGCTCAGGAGGTGGATAAGCACCAGGACCAGCTCAGAGGGGGATCAGCACCAGGGCCAGCTCAGGAGGGGAATCACACCAGGACAAGCTCCGGAGGGTGATCAGCACCAGGCCAGCTCAGGAGGGGGGCATCCTCACCAGGAACAGCTCAGGGAGGGGGACAGCACCAGACCAGCTCAGGAGGGGGACAGCACCATGACCAGCTTGTCAGGAGGGGGGATCAGCAAACCAGGACCCAGCTCATAGGGGGGATCAGCACCAGACCAGCTCAGGAGGTGGTATCCGCACCAAGGCCAGCTCAGGAGGGGGGATCAGCACCAGGACCGCTCAGGAGGGGGAATCACACCAGGACCAGTCAGGAGGAAGATCCAGCACCATGGGAACCAGCTCAGGAGGAGAACAGCAAGCAGCACCATTACCACAGCTCCGATGGGTAATCAGCCACCAGGACCAGCTCACAGAGGGGTGATCAACACCAGGACCAGACCCCAGCTCAGGAGGGAATCATCACCAGGACCAGCTCAGGAGGGGGGATCAGCACCAGGGCCCAGCTCAGGATGGGGAATCAGCTACCGGAGCAGCTCATGGAGGGGGAATCAGCTACAGGGCCGAGGGGCCCTCAGGAGGGGGATCAGCACTCAGGACCAGCTCAGGAGGGGGGTCAGCACCAGGACCAGCTCAGGGCGGGGGAATCAGCACCAGGACCAGCTCAGGAGGGGGGATCAGCACCAGGCCAGCTCAGGAGGGGGGGATCAGCTAACCGGGTCAGCTCAGGAGGGGGGCTCATCACCAGGGCCATCTCAGAGGGGGGATCCCAACAGGAGCTCTCATGAGGGGTCAGCACAGGACCCTCTCAGGAGGGGGGCATCTCAACCAGGACCAGCTCAGGAGGGGGGAATCAGCACCAGGGCCAGCTCATGAGGGGGGATCAAGCACCAGGACCAGCTCAGGAGGGGGAGCAGCACCGGACCAGCTCAGGCGGGGGAATCAGCAACCAGACCAGCTCATGAGAAGAATCAGCACCAGACCACTCGGATTGGGATCAGCCACCAGGACGCACTCAGGAGGGGCATCAGCACCAAGGGCCAGCTCAGGAGGGGAATCAGAAACCAGGCCGCCAGCTCAGGAGTGGGATCCTCACCCGGACAGCTCAGAGGGGGATCAGCAACCAGACCAGCTCAGGAGGGGGAAATCAGCACCATGACAGCTCGGAGGGGGCAATCATCACCAGGGGCCAGCTCATGAGGTGGGAATCATCACCAGGGCCAGCTCAGGAGGGGGGATCATCACAGGACAGCTCAGGATGGGGGTCAGCCACCAGCCACCCAGCTCAGGAGGGTTCAGCACAGGACATCTCAGTAAGGGGGATCACACAGGGGCCAGCCAGGAGGGGGGTATCAGCACATACAGCTAGGAGGGGGATCATCACCATGACCAGCTCCAGGAGGGGGTATCAGCACCAGACAGTCAGGAGGGGGGATCAGCACATGGCCAGCTCAGGAGGGGGATCAGCACCAGGCCAGCTCATGGCGGTGGATCAGACCACCAGGACCACTTCAGGATGTGGATCAGCACCAGGACCAGCTCAGGAAGGAAGAATCAGCACCAGGACCAGCTCAGGATTGGGGATCACACCAGGACCAGCTCAGGAGGGGGAATCGCACCAGGGACCCCCAGCCTCAGGGAGGGGGGAATCAAGCCCAGGCCAGCTCAGGAGGGGGGACAGCACCAGAACCATCATCTCAAGGAGGTGGATCAGCACCATGACCGCTCAGAGGGGGAAAAAAAAAAAAAAAAATTTTCACCACCCAGACAGCCTCATGAGGGGATCAGCACCCGGGCCAGCTCAGAGGGGGCTCAAGCAACCAGGGCCAGCTCAGGAGGGGGATCAGACATGACCATCTCAGGAGGGGAAAGGCAACAGACAGCTCAGGAGGGGAATCAGCACCCAGGGACCAATCTACATGAGGGGTATCAGCACCAGGACCAGCTTCAGGAGGGGGGAATTAAGGCACCAGACATCTCAGAGGGGGAATCAGCACCAGGACCACTCAAGAAGGGGTATTAGCAACACGGACAGCTCAGAGGGGGAATTAGCAACAGGACCTCAGCTTCAGGAGGGTGAATCAGCACAGGCCACAGCTCAGAGGGGAATCACCCAGGACCAAGCTCGAGGGGGAATGAGCAACAGGACCATCTCAGGAGGGGATCAGCACAGGACCAGCTTCAGGAGGGGGAATCAGCACCAGGACCAGCTCAGGAGGGGGGATCAGCACCAGGACCAGCTCAGGAGAGGGGATCAGCACCAGGCCAGCTCAGGAGGGGGGATCAGCAACCAGGACCAACTCAGAGGGGTTCAGCACCAGGACGCTCGGAGGGGGATCAGCACAGAGGGATTACTTGCCTTTGCTTGAGCTTTTCATACATTTTACGTAATTTCCAAGTTCGGGAGGATTACCCATGTGAATAGGGATTTCTATGTGAACATAAACGTTGCTTTTTAATTTTAAAAATCGCATAGTTTTCTGAAAAGTGCTGTAAAAACAAATGATGTCACCACCAAAGTGGTTTTAGAATTTGTGTTTATGATATATTTCCTGCAATTTAAATGGCAACCAGTAACAATATCCATCCACTGAAATGCCTTGGCATTGGGTTAGGTTCCTAGAGGGAGAATGCACAGATCACGGTCTAGTGGATCAGGAAGGCACCGAGACCTGGATCCATTCCTTGGCTTTTATGACTGTGTCCTATGTTCGGAGGGAGATATCTCCAAGTGCTGGTACAGTTGGATGTTTGATTTGCCAATGAGATTTTGTCTAAGGAGAAGAGGCTCGTAGTATTTATTGGGTGATCAGAAGAATGATAACACACAACCGACGTATAGTGGAATTATAGGAGCTGAATAAGGGAATAGTGTTTCGTATAATGGTAACTCTAGCCCTCCAGTAGGTAATATTCTAGGATTAGAGGGAATTCATGTTCTATAACCATGATAAATAAGTCATACTATTTTTATTGAATGCAAAACTCTACCACATGTTCATATATTTAATATTTTATACATTTATGGGCACTGTACCATTCCACTTGATGCTTTATGGTGTAAGTTACATGGCCTGCTGGGGCTTAAAAGTGTGCACATTTCGCGTCGTCGGAGCTCGTTTGCTTATTGCTAGCCTATTGCTTAACTCTGCTATAAGCACATTCCTCCATCTTCTCCATTGGGCAGGTCTCGTACACATGGGTGGGTGGACTGGAAAAGCATTTGCACGTCTAAGACCTATGAATGAAGGACCATCTAGCTTTAATACAAACCAATGGCAAAGATAAAGGAGCAAGAGATACATAAAGTTAATGTAATTTAACTTGTAAAATAAATGGTAAATGTTGATAAAAATGTAAATGTTCTAGTTTGTGCATTGAGATGATATACTGTTCTAGGCAAAATTAATTCAACTATTTTATAAGTTTAATTTAAAAAGTGTACTGGATACCATTTTCCCATGTTCCAACCTTCCCCATTCTACCACCACACAGAACCACATCGCACCTTTACCATTACTGTTTGTTGATTTAAGGTGGCCCTACATATAACGATAATAGATAAATCCTCACGGGGAAAACGACAGCATTTTATACCTATTTACGTAGGTATGGTGCAGGACTGATCGCACTTTCCCCCCGGTCATTTATCTATGATGGTAGAAGAACTTCCTGTCATGAAAATAATGAGAAAAGATTTAAAAACGTGTTTTGTCAACTTAAAAATTAAAAAAAAATTAAAACTTAACTTGGTACTTGGTTTAAAGGAGAATATAGTGTCTATAAGTTTTTCAAAAACAAGTTAAAATGTAAGTACTTGGGCAAGGATGTAGGTTTTGTTATTTTTCTAACCCTCCGCCCAAATCATTATTTTAAGGAGCAGAATCCTTCTGCCATACTTCCTGATGCTTGATAAAAACAGAGTGCTTTGGCTGTACTCCCAACAAAACAATATTGGAAGGAAGGAAGAATCAATCCTAATCTCCTTATCTCCTTGCCTCCGGTAGTTTGTCATTTTAATGTTATTTTTGTTACAGTTCAGTTGTCCTTTAAGTACGAGTCAAGGAATCTTATTCAATATTCAAAAGAAATTAGATATTCAAAGTCATATTATTGACAAATCTTAGTTTTTTATTTACCAGAAATATTCATCTCAGTCTATATATACTTTATTGGGGCTAACATGCTTGCCACTTGTAAATTGTATCTTGAAATGGCCGGAACAAAATCTTGTCTTTTCTGGATTTCTTATAAATTATGACCAACCAGATGTTTCAACGGAAGAAAACATTCAGCATGAAAGGTAACGAGTTGAGGATCTAATATATTTGAAGAGTCAAAATTTAAATTGTTTTGCTAGACAAATGTAATAGAAATTTGACTCAGATTTTTCAAAGATCTTCAATATTGAATTACAATTCCCTTCAGACAGTGACAATTGCCATCAGAGTCCTGAAATGGATGGCCAAATATAACAAGAATCTGTGTATTTGTCCAAGACGAGATTTTCAATGTCCCTCACGAATGAAGTTATATCCAAATTTTTTTTTATCTCCTTAATTCTTTTCTTTGAAAACTCTGATAATACTGAGGCTTTTTATTACCTAATCGGACACCCCCATAGTGAGAGCCCATAACCGGTCCATCAGCTTCCTCCATCCTGGTCTCCATCAAGTTGAGCTTCCTCACTGTGTTCCTGTTCCTCGGTCGTGCCCTGTGGATATAACCTGCCTGTTACGTATAATCACTTTTGGAAATCAACCTTCTCCATATCTGTCTCTTCTCTCCTGGCCAAGACTATCATGGTTTACATTGCATTCCAAGCCACAAGCCTGGGAGCTCGTGGGGAAATGGGTGGAGTCCAACTGTCCAATTCTGTATCTTATCTTTCTCCATTCAAATAATAATCTGTAGACTTGTGGCCATTTTCTCCTCCCTTGTGAGGATATGGACATTCAAATTACCCTTACAATCATCATTCAAGGGCAATGAGGGATCAGCTATGCCTGTTACTCATTATTGGTTAATGGGGCTTCTGGCAGCTGTTAGTTTTGTTTTAGCAGTTTTAGCTCGTACCTTACCGGACAGTTTTTTTCATGAGAGCCCAGTACAAATCACGTGCAGCTGCTGGTGCGTCTTTCTGCAGTGTGTTGGATCACAATGAATCCCGGCCATATGGCACCAAAGGGAAAAAAAACACTGTGTGTGTGGAGATATTTGCCATATTGACCTCAAGTGCTGGAACTATTAGGTGTTATTTATCAAAATTTACATCATTATAATTTGACCAGAATGACTCAAATCCAATTACTGGGTACACAAATTCCTGGGGATCTCTTGCAGTAGTCCCTACTATTTTAAGATTCCCTTTTAAAATGTAAAAAGTACAGATGTCATATTTTATATAGTTTACCTTATCTTTATTTTCACAGTTCAGAGAAATGTAAGTCTGACCTGAAATGCTGCCCTTTCTTTTTCCTGGTTCTAGCAGCTGTTAGTCATGGATGTAAAATATGATATCCCAACCAAAGAATGAAGGGCGATCCCCTAACTTCCCTTTGAGCAAAAAACCTTGACCAGCAGAGGTTCCAACGATCCTGCCATCTTTTTAAATTATTGTAGGATTGGGGGGATTTACAAATATGTTTTTTAATTTGAGCAGGCTAAATATGCCCTTCCATAAATGAATAATAAATACTTGTCCTTGAAGAAAATATGGATTTTTGAAAAAGTAACGTAACTAACCCTCTTCCTTTAAAATTTTTCTTCTTTTAAACCCATAAATTCTCCGCAATGGATGTTTTGCCACAGAATGAGAACAGCTATATTCCCAGTGAGAATGATGATTGTGTATGAGAAACAACATCTAGGTTCAAATAAGTATAATTATAGGGAAGGTATTTCCTTTTTTTCCTTTCTCAGTGGTTAACAATCCTTATCAATCAGACATAAATGGGTCAGGTAGGAAACTAAATTCCAGAGTTATAGGATAAAACTTAAGCTTTATTTACGCAGTTAAAACATTGATTCACATGTACACAAAAAAAAACGGTGTCAGCCATGTACAAAAAAAGATGGTCAGCAGTACAAAAAAAGATTGTGCAGTTGTACAAACAAAGTTGGTGCACTGATCCATGTGACAAAAAAAGATTGGTGCAGCATTATCAAAAAAATTGGTGCCGCAATTACAAAAAAGATTGGTGGCACATGTATCAAAAAAAGTATTGGTTCACATTTGAATTTCCAAAAGAAGACATTGGATCTGTTGTGTCGATTCAGAGGGGCTTCCATCAAGAAAGCATTTTTTGGTGCAGGCGATGTACGAAAAATAATCCTCCATTGGGGCTGTCTGCTCCGGACGTAAAAAGTTACAAAAAAGGTACACTCGCGGGGCAGTTGGCTAGCTCTCCTCTGTTTCGCCCGGGGCGATTGGGCCGTATGTACAGCGAAAATGATGTGCAGCATGTACAAAAAGGATCGGTGCATAGGGGCACTGTACATAAGATTGTGTGCACACACGCCCCATTTATCATAAGCTTGGTGCAGCATTTACAAAAAAAGATCGGTGCAGCATGTACAAAAAAGTGGTGCAGCATGTACAAAAAGATTGATGCAGCATGTACAAATAACAGGGTGGACAGAACAGGCTCTGCCCCAAGGCACTTTTTTGTCACATGTTGCACAATGTTTTTTAAATGCCTAGATAACGTGCTTTATCCTATTCTCTTGCACGCGTGGTTGCCTTCCTGGCACATATATTTCTGTATTAGTAAGCTATTGGGAGATGAGCCTCCATCCAGGTGTGGGCTCCCGAGAAGAGGTACCGTATTAACATTTTTATAACAATCCTTCTCAACCCTCAGGAATAAAGAGATTTGCCCTATTTTAGTTGGTTTGTATAGGAATACTGCCAATATGAATCTCTAATTTCCGTTAAATATGAAACTAAATTTGAATAAAACTGTCATAGAATTCTCTAAATAAAATGAACAAAATGTGGATAAAACTCGCAAATGTTCCTCATTTCTAGGAAAACAAGAACAACTTTGATCATCTCTCTTCATAACACAAATTATACAGCCCTTTTCTCTCTCATCGCTTTAGTGGCAATCTTTGTACTCTCTCAAATTTGTTTATACTCTTTCTATTGACTGCTGCTTCTAAATAAACCATATATAGTATCAGTAATTTTACACTCATGTCCATTCTAGAATAGTAGATTACACTGAGCAAGGTGACTAAATAATAAGGGTGAAGGCTGTCCCTTTAGTAAATAAACCATATATTCAATCTAGAATTCCACACTCGTGTCCATTCTAGAATAGTAAATAACACTGAGCAAGGTGACAATTAATAAGGAAGGCTGTCCCTTTAGTAAATAAAAACCATATATACAATCTAGAACCACACTCGTGTCGTTCTTAGAATGTAAATAACACTGGAGCAGGTGACTAAATAATATAGGGTGAAGGCTGTCCCCCTTTAGGTAATCACCATATATACAATCTAAGAATTCCACACTCGTGTCTGTTCTAGAATAGTAAATAACACTGAGCATGTGACTAAATATAAGGGTGAAGGCGTCCCTTTAGTACATAAACCATAACCAATCAGCACGAATTCCACAACTCGGTTCCGTGCTAGAATAGTAAATAACACTGAGTCAGGTGAGTAAATAATAAGGTGAAGCTGTCCCTTTGGTAAATAAACCATATCTACTATCAGGAATTCCCACACTCCGTGTTCCGTTTCTAGATAAAGTAAATAACACAGATCAAGGTGACTAAATAATAAAGGGTGAGGTTGTCCCTTAGTATAAACCCAGTATACTCATCAGGATTCCACACTCGTGTCGTTCAGAATGTAAAATAACACTGAGCAAGGTGTTTTTTGTGCTGCGATTTTAAAACTTGTAAATATGATCATGAAGAGGAACATGTGTTTTTTTTACTTAACCTTTAAATTATGGTCACTTTATTAAAAGGTAGGTAGTTGGTGTGCTTGTGTATTCTATATCAGGTTGGGGATCAAAATGCTCACTATTGATGATTGGTCAATTATGTTTTTTTGACTTTCATATTAACATATTAACATAGTAACAAAGAAATTAGGTTGAATAAAGACCATTCCGTCCATCAGCCAACCTATTCTTTCCCTTGTTTTTTTTTTATTTTTTTTAAAGACCCTACCTGAACAGTTGATCCAGAGGAAGGCACAAAAACCCCAGCTAAAAAGGGGGGGGGAAATTCCCTTCCTGCATCCAAACTGGACTCGGAACAGTATCCCTGATCCACCAGATCTATATGCATAGTAACCATAATTCCTCAATATTTTTTAGTTTTAGAAACTTATCCGAGTCCTTTTTTAAATTTATTCATGAACTTGCCATTACCACCTCTGCTGGAAGACAGTTCCACAGTTTCATCATCAACCGTTCTCACTGTAAAGAAACCTCTCCTAACTTGAAGATGAAACTTCTTTTCTTCCAACCTTAAGGATGTCCACGATCCTCTATATGACCTATTATGAACAATGCAACCAGAGAGTTCACTGTATGGGCCATTTAATATATTGTTATAAGGTTATCATGTCCCCCCGCGCAACCGCCCGCTGTTCTCCAATGTAAAAAGCCCTAACTTGTTCTAATCTGCCTGCATATTCAAGCCCTCCATTCCCCTTATTAATTTAGTTGCCCTTCTTCTGGACTGCTTCCATTTCCAGAATGTCCATTTTGTATATGGGATCCAAAACTGCACCGCATATTCCAATGAGGCCTTACCAGTGCCTTGTAAAGAGGGAAATAATATTTTTCTTCTCTTGAATCCATTCCCCTCTTTATACAAGACAATATCTTGCTAGCTCTAGCTGTTGCTACCTGCATTGTTTTGCTACAGCTAAGTCTGTTATCTACCAAAAACCCCCAAATCTTTTTCCATTTCAGATGCACCTAACACAGAGTTTTATGGTGTAGGTGGCACAGGGATTATTAAATCCCAAATGCATAACCTTACATTTATCAACATTGAATCTCATCTGCCATTCTGCTGCCCATTTGATAATCTATCTAGGTCTGCTTGCAGCACTTGCACATCATTGAAGTTTCCAAAGCTCTGCATATTTATGTCATCAGCAAACACAGAGACCTTGCTCTCATAGCCCCCTTCTAAGTCATTTATAAACAGATTAAACAGAAGCGCCCCCCAGTACAGAACCCTGAGTAACTCCGCTTATAACTTTAGCCCACATAGATGTAGCTTCCATTAACCACCACTCTCTGTTTGCGGTCCAATAACCATTTTCTCTATCCATGAACAAATGTTTTCTCAAGGCCAACAGTCCTCAGTTTATACATTAGTCGCCTATGTGGCACAGTATCCAAAGGTTTTGCAAAATCCAAATATACCACATCCACACTGTGCCTGAATCTAACTTCTTACTCACTTCTTCATAAAAACCAAATTAATTTTTTGTTGGCATGATCTATGTTTCTCATAAATCCATGCTGACTACTCTAATAAGATGATCTCTGGATACAAAAGTCAGGATATGATCCCTTAACAAAGTTTCCATCACCTTCCCTACCACTGATGTTAGGCTTACAGTCTATAGTTACCAGGCTGTGAACGACTACCTTTTTTTGAATATTTGGTATTACATTGGCTTTTTTCCAATCCAGCGCACCATCCCCAGACAAAAGCGAATCGAAAAGATGGACACAGTGGTCTTGCTAGAACTGAACTAAGCTCTTTAAAATCCTAGGATGCAATCCATCTGGTCCTGGCGCTTTATTGATTTAACTTTGTCTAATTGATTCCGTACCATATCCCTCTGTTATCCAATGTTGAAAACTCTTCATTTCCTCCCTGCACATTGTTACAATCCCTACTGTAAAGGATTCTCAACAGTAAAAACCGATGTAAAAAAACGGTTTAGCAGAATTAGCCTTTTTCGGCATCCTCTACAACCACCTCAGCTCCATTTTTAATGGTCCCACATTCTCAGTCCTCATTTTTTTAAACCATTATATACTTAAAAAACATCTTGGGGTTGGACTTGCTTTGTTCGGCAATCCGTATTTCATTTTCTATTTGAACTAGTTTAATTGCTTTCTTGCACTCTTTATTACAACTTTGAAGTCCCTGTAAAGCCTGTTCTGTGCCTTCTCCGCTTTCAAAATTTTAAAAGCCCTTTTCCTTTTTTTTCCATTTCCCTTTTTACCTTAGGCATTACCATGCAGGAGTGGACCTAATTTTTTTACACTTGTTTCCTAAAGGTACCGATTTGGAGATGTTATATAGTTTAATATCCCTTTAAAAGTGGTCCACATCTGCTCAGTATCTTTACCTAAACAGTTCCCCCCAGTCTATAGCCAGAGCGATTCCTTTAAAAGCATAAAATTAGCTTTCCTAAAGTTAAAAAAGTTTTTGTTAAGCCAGTGCACTTTATTTTCTGCAACCTATATTAAATGACACTTAATCATGGTCACTATTCCTAAGCTTCCCATTACCTTCATCTCAAAATGAGCTCTGGGTTATTAGATATCACCAGTCAACAACGCATTCTTTCTAGTAGGAACTTCTACCATCTGTGTAAGAAATGCTCATATAGAAGATTTAAGAACTTTATATACCTTTTGAGGTGCTGGCGTTCCATTTACTCCATCTATTCAGGGTAGTGTTAAAACCCCCCATACCAGAACATGCCCATACCATCAGCCTTCGCAACTGCATATGGATATCATTTCCACCTCCTTCCCCTGCGCATTTGCGGCTTATAACACACTCCAAATTAATTTACCTACCTTCTTGCTTCCTGTACACGTTCCACACCCATAATGTTTCTGCCGCATCGTTTGCTCCCCCATCTATTTCCATCTTTTAAATTTGGCTTCAATTCCTGTTTAACATACATACTACTCCTCCTCCTTTCTTATTAACTATACTCGGTCATGTCTAATAATGATACCCTTCAATATTTACTGTCCATCGTGTGAATCATTAAGCCATGATTCTGCTATCCAATTACATCCATACCTTTCTTTAACACGCTATTATTTCAAGTTCGCCCCGGTTTTTCCGCCAGACTCCTTGCATTTGTAAAATACATTTTAGATTGTTCAATTGATTTACTTCCCATACATGGTCGTACATGCCTCCTTATCCTCTATGCTCCCCCCTCCTCCTTCTCTCCTCTCCCCCTCCGTTGTATTACTAGCCCCCTGATCCCTAACTTCTCTATCTAACCCTGTGTAGTTCAATGTACCCTCCCCCCCCATACTAGTTTAAAATCTCCTCCAACCCCTAGCCATCTTCCTCCCCCAAAACGTTGCACACCATCACCATTGAGGTGCAATCCGTCACTACTAAAGAGCCTGTAGCCAACAGAAAAGTCACCCCAGTTTCTCTAGAAACCCAAACCCCATCTCCTTACACCACTCTCTTAGCCACGCATTTATACTCCTGATCTACCGTTGCCATCCCTAGCGTAGCACGTGGCTGCGGTATTATTTCTGAAATCACTACCCTGGAGGTCCTTGCTTTTAACTTGGCCCCTAATTCTCGGAAATCATTTTAAGGACCTCACCTCCACCTCTAAACTTTGTCATTGGCACCAATGTGAACCAAGACCCGCCGGGTCCACTCCCAGCCCCACCCAATAATCTGTCCTACAACATCCACTCACATGTCGAACCCTAGCACCAGGCAGACAAACAACTGTTCGGCATGCAGGGTCCTGGCGACAGATTACCACCCATCTACCCTTCTAATAATAGAATCCCCCTGCGACTTTAGTTTACCCTTTAAGTATGGCTGCAACGTAATGGAGGGGTAGGTCAGTAGCTGTGTTGCGTTTTAGTTGAGGAGGGGACACACCACCCCGAAACGTTGTGCACGCATGTCACTAATATATATAAAGAAAGAGCAAATTCTACAGGATGTGTGCGTTCTCAAACTATATCATTGCTAACATAGCTTGTATACCTGTCATGTTGGGGCATAAACAAAGTTTTTTCATTATTGTCCCACACTCTGTACCACCGATTTCGTGTCCTTTAAAGTATGTTTTTCCACAGTAATGATAAGTAGATCTAGGTGTGTGTAACCTGGGTCTGTTGAGGGGGTATGTCTTTTTTTGTGTTTATAACCATAAACTATCTTTTTTTGAGGATAAATCTAAATTAGTTTTTTACTTTAGTTACCCTTTAAGTATGCTGCCACTGTAATGGATAAGTAGATCATCTAGGCGTGTGTACCTGGTCTGGTTGAGGGGGTATGTATTTTTTTGTGTTTACAACCATAAAAAACTATCTTTTTTGAGGATAAATTCTAAATTTGTTTTTTTTTACTTTAGTTACCCTTAAATATGGCTGGCCACCATAATGGATAAGTAGATCAGTATGGGTGTCTACCTGGGTCTGGTTTGAGGGGGTATGTTCTTTTTTTGTGTTTATAACCATAAAACTAATCTTTTATTGAGATAACTAAATTAGTTTTTTTTTACTTTAGTTACCCTTAAATATGGCTTCAATGGGATGGAAAGGTAGGTCATTAGTGGGTGTACCTGGGTCTGTGTGGGGGGTTGGGGTATCACCCATTTGTATTTAGATGACAATGAAAAAAACTGTTTTGAAATATCCACATTTGAGGATTGTTACCATTATAGTCTATGGGAAAAAATGTCCGGGAATTCACCGATACACGCCGTAACGCTTCCGTGGATTCCTTAGCTAGAAGATAGGCACACTTCGTCCTATAAGCCCCCACGTCTGTACCGAATTTCATGTCTCTAACTCAAAACTGTGGGAGGAAGATAAGGTCCAAAAAACGGAAGAATAAACGGAAGAAAAAAAAGAGAAGAAAAAGAGAAGAAAGAGAAGAACAGGAATTTGGCTTTTTCAAGCCAAATTAATGAATGGGAACTATTTATTGTACATTGGTGTGATGGAAATCGAATTATAATGAAATGAGAACTATTTATTGTACAGGGGTATGGGGTAAGAATCCAAATTATAACTAGAAAGGGAAAGTTTAGTATAACCTTTGAATTTGGCTTGAAAAAGACTGCTGATTTTTTGGAAGGGATTTGGTGTGTTTGTGCTGCAGTTTAAACTCAATAATGTCAATGAAGAGGACTTTTTGTTTTTTACTTACCCTTTAAATATGTCACATGCATTACAGTAGTCAATTGGTGTGTGTGTTATTCATAATCAGTTGTGGATAAAATTACTAACTTTTTTGGGGGGGGGGGGGGGGTTGATGATGGTTCAAAATGAGGGTTTTTTTTTTACTCTTTAGTTACTCTTTAAACGTTATTGCTGCCATAGTAATGGATAGTGATCAGTAGTGTTGTACCTTGTTGGTTGAAAGTTAAAAAAAAACGTTTTTTGATGACTTCAAAATTAGTTTGTTTTGACTTTAGTTACCCTTTAAGTATGGCTGCAACAGTCAATGAAGGGGTAGGTCATAGCGTGTATACCTGTAAATCACGTGGGGCTTAAAAACAAAGTTTTTTGATTATTGATCAAAATTTGGTTTTTTGACTTTAGTTATCCTTTAGTTATGGCTGCCACTGTAATGGATAATTAGATCATAGGTGTGTGTACCTGGGGTCTGGTTGAGGACGGAGTAATGGCTTTTTGTGTTTGTATCAAACTAAACTATCTTTTATTGAGGATAAATCTAAATTAGTTTTTTGACTTTAGTTACCCTTCTAAATTGGCTGCCACCAGAAATGGACAAGTAGATCGAAGGTGTGTGTACCTGGGTCTGGTTGAGGGGGTTGTTTCTTTTTTGTGTTTACATACACAATAAACATTATCTTTTATTAGAATAAATCTAAATTAGTTTGTTTTTTACTTTATTACCCTTAAGTATGGCTCCCACAGTAAGGATAAGTAGATTAGTAGTTGTGTACTGGGGTCCTGGTAGGGGGATGTCTTTTTTTGTGTTTATACCATAAAACTAATCTTTAATTGGAAAAATCTAAATTAGTTTTTTTTTTTTTACTTGTAGTTACCTCTTAACTTGGCTGCCACAGTAATGGACGTAATAGTAGGTGTGTGTACCTGGGTCTGGTTGAGGGGTATGTCCTTTTTTGTGTTATATATCTTTTATTATGATAATATCTAAATTAGTTTTTTTTTTACTTTAAGTTACCCTTTAGTAATGGCCTGGCCAACAGTAATGGATAAGTTAATCAGTATGTGTGTACCTGGTCATGTGGTTGAGGGGGTAATGTCTTTTTTGTGTTTATAAAACCATCAAACTATCTTTTTAATTGATAAGAACTCTAAATTATTTTTTTTTTTACTTGTTCCCTTTAAGTATGGTGCCGACCAGTAATTGATAGTAGATTAGTAGGTGTGTGGTACCTGGGTCTGTTGAGGGGGTATGTCTTTTTTGTGTTTATAAACGCCTAAACTATCTTTTGAATTAGAATAAATTAAATTAGTTTTTTTTTTACTTTATTACCCTTTAAAGTAGGTGCCACAGTATTGGGATAGGAGAATCATAGGTGTGTGACCTGGGTCTAGGTTGAGGGGTATGTCTTTTTTGTGTTTCAAACCATAAACTATTTTTTATTGAGGATAAATCTAATTAGTTTTTTTTTTACTTTTAGTTACCCTTTAAGTAATGGCTGCACTGTAATGATAAGTGATGATCAGTAGTGTGTGTACCTGGTCTGGTTGAGGGTTGTCCGTTTTTTGTGATTTATTAACCAAAAACTAATTCTTTATTGATGATAAACTACTAAATTAGTTTTTTTTACTTTAGTTACCCTTTAAGTATGGCCGTGCCACAGTATGGAAGTAGATCAGTAGTGTTGTACCTGGGTCTGGTTGAGGGGGTATGGTCCTTTTTTTGTGTGTTTATAACCATAAACTATCTTTTATTTGAGGATAAATCTAATATAGTTTTTTTTACTTTAGTTAACCCTTTAGTATGGGCTGCCACAGTAATGGATAATTAGATCATTAGGTGTGTGTCCCTGGGTCTGGTTTGAGGGGTTGTCTTTTTGTGTTCAAAACAACCATAAAACTATTTTTTATTGAGGATAATCTAAAATTAGTTTTTTTTTTTTACTTTAGTTACCCTTTAAGTATGGCTGCCACTGTAAGTGGATAAGTAATTCAGTAGCTGTGTTTACACCGGGTCTGGTGAGGGGTATGTCTTTTTGTGTTTATAACCATAAAACTATCTTTTATTGAGGATAAATCTAACTTATTTTTTTTTTACTTTAGTTCCCTTTAATAGGCTGCCAAGTAATGGATAAGTATGATCAGTAGGTGTGTGTGTCCTGGGTCTGGTTGGGGTGTCAGTCTTTGTTTGTGTTTATAAACCCTAAAACTATCTTTTATTGAGGATAAATCTAAATGAAGTTTTTTTTTTACTTTAGTTACCCTTTAGAGTAATTGCTGCCACAGTAATGGATAGTAGATCAGTAGGTTGTGTGTCCTGGTGTCTGGTTTAGGGGTATTCTTTTTTGTGTTTACAAACCATAAACTATTTTTTTTTTATTGAGGATAAATCTAAATTAGTTTTTTTTTTTACTTTAGTTACCCTTAAGTATGGCTGCCACTGTAATGGATAAGTAGATCAGTGGTGTGTGTACCTGGGGTCTGGTTGAGGGGTATGTCTTTTTTTGTGTTTTTATAACCATACAAACTATCTTTTTTATTGGAGATAAAGCTAAAATTAGTTTGTTTTTACTTTAAGTTAAAAAACACCCCTTTAGTATGGCTGCCACGTATGGATAGTAGATCATAGGTGTGGTGTACCTGGGTCCCTGGTGTGAGCAGGGGTATGTCTTTTTTGTTTTATAAAATAAAACACGTTCTTTTATTGAGGATAATCTAAATTAGTTTTGTTTTTTACTTTAAGTTACCCTGTAGTATGGCTGCCACAGTAATGGATAAGTAGATCAGTATGTGTGTGTAACCGGGTCCTGGTTGAGTGTGGTATGGTCTTTTTTTGTGTTTACAACCATAAACTTTATTAAGCCAAGACAATTACTGTTCTTTTCTATTTTCTTCTTCTTCTTTTCTTCTTCCTTTTATCCTTCCTTTCGCTTTTTTTGGCCGTTCTCATCCTCCCACGTTTTTTGAGCTAGAGACATGAAAATTCGGTACAGACGTGCGGGGCATATAGGAAGAAGTGTCCTATCTTCTAGCTAAGGAAATCCGCGGAAGCGTTTACGGCGGTTTCTCGGAGAATTCCCGGCATTTTTTCCCATAGACCTAGATATGGTAACAATCCTCAAATGTGTATTACAAAACAGTTTGTTTCAATGGTCATAATACAAACGGTGATACCCCCAACCCCCACACAGCTCCAGTACAACGCACCTACTGACCTCCTTTCCAATTCCCAGTGGAAGCCATATTTAAAGGGTAACTATAGTCAAAAAACTAATTTAGATTTATTCTCGAATAAAAGATAGTTTTATAGGTGTAAACACAAAAAGACATACCCGCCCAACCGACCCAGGTACACACACCTACTGTCTACTTATCCATTACGTGTGCAGCATATTCTAAGGGCAACTAAGTAAAAAAAACAATTTAGATTTTATCCTCAATAAAAATAGTTTTATGGTTGTAAACACAAAAGACAACCCCCTCAACCAGACCCAGGTCCACACACCTACTGATTACTTATCCATTACTGTGGCAGCCATACTTAAAGGGTAACTAAAGTCAAAAAAATTAATTTTGGATCAATAATAAAAGTTTTTTTTTTTTTAACCCCCAATGTGGCACAGGTACATACACCTACTGACCTACCCTCCTTACGTTGCAACATACTTAATGTAACTAAATCAAAAAAATAATTTTGACCAATCATCAAAAAAGTTTTGTTTATTTTAACAACCCTTCTACCCCGAACAGGTACAACACACCTACTGATCTACTTATCCATTACTGTGGCAGGACAATCTTAAAGGGTAACTAAAGTAAAAAAAATTTACCACTCATCACAAGTTTTTTTTTTACCCTAACCCGAGCACAGTACACCCCGCCTACTGGATCTACTTATCCTGAGCAGGTTGTTTTTTGTGCTGCAAGATTTTAAAACTTATAATGTCAATGACAGAGGACATTGTTTTTTGTTTTTTTTTTTACTTAACCGTTTAAATATTCACAATTTGATTAAGGTAGGTCAGGTTTGTCGTGTGGTGTAGTCATACAGGTTGGGGATAAAATACTAAACGTTTTGATGATTGTGATTCATTTTTTTTGACTTTTACATAGTCAACTAGTAACATCGTAACTAGTAAGTAAGGTTGAAGAAAGACTTCGTCATCAAGTCCAACCTATTCCCTTTTTTTTTTTTTTTTTTTTAACCCCTCCTAACAGTTGATCCAGAGGAAGGCAAAAAACCCCAGCTAAAAAAGGGGGGGGAAATTCCTTCCTGACTCCAAACGCAATCGGAAAGTATCCCTGGATCAACCAATCTATATGCATTAGTCCAGTAATTCTCAATATTTTTTTATGTTTTAGAAACTTATCCAGGCCTTTTTTTAAAGTTATTCAATGAACTTGCCATTACCACCTCTGCTGGAAGACAGTTTCCACAGTTTCACCGTCTCACTGTAAAGAAACCTCTCCTAACTTGAAGATGAAACTTCTTTTCTTCCAACCTTAAAGGATTCCACGAGTCCTCTATATGACCTATTAGTGAACAATGCCACCAGAGAGTTCACTGTATGGGCCATTAATAATATTGGTATAAGGTTATCATGTCCCCCACGCAACCGCCGCTTCCAATGTAAACAGCCCTAACTTGTCCTAATCTGCCTGCATATTCAAGCCCCTCCAATTCCCCTTATTCAATTTAGTTGCCCTCTCTGACTGCTTCCCTTTCCAGATGTTCCATTTGTATATGGGATTCCAAACTACTGCAAACCGCCATATTCCAAATGAGGCCTTACCAGTGCCTTGTAAAGAGGGAGAATATTTTTTTCCTCTTGAATCCATTCCCCTCTTTATACCAGACATTATCTTGCTAGCTCTCAGCTGTTTGCTACCTGGCATTGTTTGCTACAGCTAAGTCTGTTATTCTACCAGAACCCCCAAATCTTTTTTCCATTTCAATGCACCTACACACGAGTTTTATTTTGGTGTAGGTGGCCACGGGATTATTAAATCCCAAATGCTAACCTTACCATTTATCAACATTGAAATCTCTTGCCATTCTGCTGCCCATTTTGATAATCTATCTAGGTCTGCTTGCAGCACTTGCACATCATTGGAAGTTTCCAAAGCTCTTGCCAATTTTAGTGTCATCAGCAAACAGAGACCTTGCTCTCATGCCCCCTTCTAAGTCCATTTATAAACAGATTAAACAAAGCGGCCCCATAACAGAACCCTGAGGAACTCCGCTTAGAACTTTAGCCCACATAATGTAGCTCCATTAACCACCACTCTCTGTTGCGGTCCAATAACCAGTTCTCTATCCATGACAAATGTTTTCTTCCTTCAAGGCCACAGTCCTCATTTTAATACATTAGTCGCCTATGTGGCACAGTATCAAAGGCTTTTGCAAAATCCAAATATACCACCATCCACAGCTGTGCTGAATCTAACTTCTTACTCACTTCTTCATAAAAACCAATTAAATTTGTCTGGCATGATCTATTTCTCATAAATCCATGCTGACTACACTAATAAGATGATCTCTGGAGACAAAGTCCAAGGATATATCCCTTAACAAAGTTCCATCACCTTCCCTACCACTGATGTTAGGCTTACAGGTCTATAGTTTACCAGGCTGTGAACGACTACCTTTTTTTGAATATTGGTATACATTTGGTTTTTTTCCAATCCAGCGGCACATCCCCAGACAAAAGCGAATCTGAAAGAGAGACACAGTGGTCTTGCTAGAACTGAACTAAGCTCTTTTAAAATCCTAGGATGCAATCCATCTGGTCCTGGCGCTTTATTGATATTAACTTTGTCTAATTGATTCCGTACCATATCCCTCTGTCCCAATGTGAAAACTCTTCATTTCCTCCCTGCACTTGTTACAATCCCTACTGTAGGATTCTCAACAGTAAAAACCGATGTAAAAAAAAACGGTTTGGCAGATTAGCCTTTTCGGCATCCTCTACAACCACCTCAGCTCCATTATTTAATGGTCCCACATTCTCATCCTCATTTTTTTTACCATTTATATACTTAAAAAAACATCTTGGGGTGGCCTTGCTTTGTTCGGCAATCCGTATTCATTTTCTATTTTAGCTAGTTTAATTGCTTTCTTGCACTCTTTATTACAACTTTTTAAGTCCCTGTAAGCCTTGTTCTGTGCCTTCTGCTTTCAAAAATTTAAAAGCCCTTTTCTTTTTTTTCCTTTCCCTTTTTACCTGAGCATTAAGCCTGCAGGAGTGGACCCTAATTTTTTTAACACTGTTTTCCTAAAGGTACCGATTTGGAGATGTTTAAGTTTAATATCCCTTTTAAAAGTGTCCACCATCTGCTCAGTATCTTTACCTAAAAGTCTTTCCCCCCAGTCCTATGAGCAAGAGCGATTCCTTTAAAAAGCATAAAAAATTAGCTTTCCTAAAGTTAAAGTTTTTTGTTAAGCCAGTGCACACTTTAGTTTTCTCTGCAACCTATATTAAATGACACTATATCATGGTCACTATTCCTAAGCTTTCCCATTACCTCATCTCCAAAATGAGCTCTGGGTTATTAAGATACACCAATCCAAACAACGCATTCTTTCTAGTAGGAACTTCTACTTCTACATCTGTGAAGAAAATGCTCATATAGGAAATTTAAGAACTTTATACCTTTTGAGGTGCTGGCAGTTCCATTACTCCAATCTATTTCAGGGTAGTTTAAAATCCCCCATAACCAGAACAGCCCCATTACCACAGCCTTCGCCACTGCATATTGGAGATTCATTTCCACCTCTTCCCCGGCATTTGGCGGCTTATAACACCTCCAACAATTAATTTACCTACCTTCTTTGCTCCTGTACACAGTTCCACCCATAATGTTTCCTGTCCTGCCCGCATCTTCTTTGCTCCCCCATCTATTCCATCTTTTAAATTTGGCTTCAATTCCTGTTTAACATACATACATACTCCTCCTCCTTTCTTATTAACTCGTCATGTCTAAATAAGGAGTACCCTTCAGATATTACTGTCCAGGTCGTGTGACATTAAGCCATGATTTCTGCTATACCAATTACCATCATACCTTTCCTTTAACGCTATTATTTCAAGTTCGCCGGTTTTTCCAGCCAGACTCCTTGCATTTTGGTAAACATACATTTTAGATTGTCAATTGATTTACTTCCATACATGGTCGTACATGCCTCCTTACCTCTAGTCTCCCCCCTCCTCCTTCTCCTCCCTCCCGTTGTTTACTAGCCCCCTGATCCCTAACTTCTCTATCTAACCCTGTGTAGTTCATGTACCCTCCCCCCCCATACCTAGTTTAAAATCTCCTCAACCCCCCTAGCCATCTTCTCCCCCAAAACATTTGCACCATCACCATTGGGTGCATCCTTCACTACTAAAGAGCCTGTCGCCAACAGAAAAGTCAGCCCATTCTCTAAACCCAAACCCCATCTCCTTACACCACTCTCTTAGCCACCATTTATACTCCTGAGCTAACCGTTGCCTCCCTAGCGTAGCACGTGGCTGCGGTAGTTATTTCTGAAATCACTACCCGGAGGTCCCTTGCTTTTTAACTTGGCCCTCGCCTAATTCTCGGAATCATTTTTAAGGACCTTCACCTCCACCTCTAACTTTGTCATTGGCACCAATGTGAAACCAGACCGCCGTGGTCACTCCCAGCCCCACCATAATCTTCTACACGATCCCCCACCATGTCGAACCCCTAGCACCAGGCAGACAACACACTGTTCTGCATGCAGGGTCCTGGCGACAGATTACCCTATCTACCCTTCTAATAATAGAAATCCCCCTTCGACTTTAGTTTACCCTTTAAGTATGGCTGCACAGTAATGGAGGGGTAGGTCACGTAGCTGTGTATGCTGTTTAGTTGAGGAAGGGGGACACACCCCGAAACGTTGTGCACGCATGTCCTAAATAAATATATAAAGAAAGAGCAAATTCTACAGGAGTGCGTTCTTCAAACTATATCATTGCTAAACAGTAGCTGTGTATACCTGTATCATGTTGGGGCATAAAACAAAGTTTTTTCATTATTGTCCCACACGTCTGTACCGAATTTCGTGTCCTTTAAAGTATGGTTTCCACAGTAATGGATAAGTAGATCAGTAGGTTGTGTACCTGGTCTGGTTGAGGGGTATGTCTTTTTTTGTTTTTATAACCATAAAACTATCTTTTTTTGAGGATAAATCTAAATTAGTTTTTTTACTTTAGTTACCCTTTAAGTATGGCTGCCACTGTAATGGATAAGTAGATCAGTAGGCGTGTGTCCTGGGTCTGGTTGAGGGGGTATGTATTTTTTGTGTTTACAACCATAAAACTATCTTTTATTGAGGATAATCTAAATTTGTTTTTTTACTTTAGTTACCCTTTAAATATGCTGGCACCATAATGGATAAGTAGATCATAGTGTGTGTCTACCTGGGTCTGGTTGAGGGGGTATGTCTTTTTTGTGTTTATAACCATAAACTATCTTTATTGAGGATAAATCTAATTAGTTTTTTTTACTTTATTTTACCCTTTAAATATGGCTTCAATGGGAATGGAAAGGTAGGTCAGTAGGTGGGTGTACCTGGGTCGTGTGGGGGTGTGGGGGTATCACCATTTTATTTTTATGACAATGAAAAAAACTGTTTTGAAATAATCCACATTTGAGGATTGTTACCATTATAGTCTATGGGAAAAAATGTCCGGGAATTCACCGTAACTCCGTAAACGCTTCCGTGGATTCCTTAGCTAGAAGATAGCACACTTTCTCCTATAAGCCCCGCACGTCTGTACCGAATTTCATGTTCCTCTAACTCAAAAACTGTGGAGAGAATACGGTCCAAAAAAAGCGGAAGAATAAAACGGAAGAAAAAAAAGAAGAAGAAAAAGAAGAAGAAATAGAAAGAACAGGAATTTGGCTTTTTCAAGCCAAATTAATGAAATGGGAACTATTTATTGTACATTGGGTGTGATGGAAATCGAAATTATAATGAAATGAGAACTATTTATTGTACATGGGGTAGAAATCCAAATTATAACTAGAAAGGGAAAGTTTAAGTATAAACTTTGAATTTGGCTTGAAAGACTGCATTTTGGAAGGGAATTTGTGTGTTTTTTGTGCTGCAGATTTTAAAACTCAATAATGTCAATGACAGAGGACATTTTTTGTTTTTTTACTTACCCTTTAAATATGTTCACATGCCATTAAGGTAGGTCAGTTGGTGTGTGGTGTATTCATATCAGGTTGGGGGATAAAATACTAACTTTTTTGATGATGGTCCAAAATGAGGGTTTGTTTTTTTACTTTAGTTACTCTTTACGTATGGCTGCCATAGTAATGGATAGATAGATCAGTAGTGTGTGTACCTGTGTGTTGGGTTGAAAGTTTAAAACAAAAACGTTTTTGATGACTGGTCAAAATTAGTTTTTTTGACTTTAGTTACCCTTTAAGTATGGCTGCACAGTAATGGAGGGTAGGTCAGTAGCTGTGTTACCTGTATCACGTTGGGGGTTTAAAAAAACAAAGTTTTTTTGATTATTGATCAAATATTGTTTTTTTTGACTTTAAGTTATCCCTTTAGTATGGCTGCCACTGTAATGGATAAGTAGATCAGTAGGTGTGTGTACCTGGGGTCTGGTTGAGGGGGTATGTCTTTTTTTTGTGTTACAACCATAAAACTATCTTTTTATTGAGGATAATCTAAATTAGTTTTTTTTGACTTAGTTACCCTTTAAATATGGCGGCAACCGTAATGGACAAGTAGATCAGTAGGTGTGTGTACCTGGTCTGGTTGAGGGGGGTATGTCTTTTTTGTGTTTACCAACCATAAAATTATCTTTTATTGAGAATAAATCTAAATTAGTTTTTTTTTTACTTTAGTTACCCTTTAAGTATGGCTGCCACAGTAATGGATAAGTAGATTATGTAGGTGTGGTGTACCTGGGTCTGGTGAGGTATTGTCTTTTTTGTGTTTATAACCTAAAACTCTTTTATTGAGAATACAATCTAAATTAGTTTTTTTTTTTTTTACTTTTAGTTACCCTTAAAGTATGGCTGCCACAGTAATGGATAGGTAGATCCTAGGTGTGTGTACCTGGGTCTGGTTGAGGGGGTAATGTCTTTTTTGTGTTATAATTTTTATTGAGAATAATCTAAATTAGTTTTTTTTTTCTTTATTTCCCTTTAGTATGGCTGCCACAGTAATGTGATAAGTATATCAGTATGGTGTGTGTACCTGGGTCTGGTTTGAGGGGGTAGTTTCTTTTTTGTTTTATAACCATAAACTATCTTTTATTGAGAATAAATCTAAATTAGTTTTTTTTTTTTTACTTTAGTTACCCTTTAATAATTGGCTGCCACAGTATGGATAAGTAGATTATGGTGTGTGTACCTGGGTCTGGTTGAGGGGGTATGTCTTTTTTGTGTTTATACCATAAAACTAATCTTTTATTGAATAAATCTAAATTAGTTTTTTTTTTTACTTTAGTTTTTACCCTTTAAGTATGGCTGCCACAGTAATGGATAAGTAGATCAGTAGGTGTGTGTACCTGGGTCTGGTTGAGGGGTATGTCCTTTTTTGTGTTTACACCATAAAACTACACTGAGCAATGACTAAATAATAAGGGTGAAGGCGTCCCTTAGTAAATAACCATATATACAATCTAGATTCCACACTCGTGTCATTCTATATAGTAAATAACAAGAGCAAGTGACTAAATAATAAGGGTGAAGGTTGTCCCTTTAGTAAATAAACCTATATAACAATCTAGAATTCCACACTCGTGTCCCGTATCTAGAATAGTAATAACACGAGCAAGGTGACTAAATAATAAGGGTGAAGGTTGTCCCTTTAGTAAATAAACCATATATACATCTAGAATTCCACCTCGTGTCCTTCTAGAAAGTAAATAACACAGGATCAAGGTGGACTAAATAATAAGGGTGAAGGCTGTCCCTTAGTAAATAAACCATATACAATCTAGAATTCCACACTCGTGTCCGTTCTAGAAAGTAATACACGAGGCAGGTGACTAAATATATGGTGAAGGCTGTCCCTTTAGTAAAATAAACCATATTACAATCTAGAATTCCCACGCTCGTGTCCGTTCTAGTATAGTAATAATAACACACTGACAAGGTGACTAAATAATAAGGTGAAGGCTGTCCCTTTAGTAAATAAACCATATATACAATCTAGAATTCCACACTCGTGTCCTTCCTAGAATAGTAAATAACACGAGCAAGGTGACAAATAATAAGGTGTGAAGCTGTCCCTTTAGTAAATAAACCATATATACATCTAGAATTCCACACTCGTGTCCATTCTAGAATAGTAAATAACACAGACGGTGACTAATACATAATAGGTGAAGGCTGTCCCCTTTAGTAAAAACCATATATACAATCTAGAATTCCACACTCGTGTCCGTTCTAGAATAGTAAATAACCCTGAGCAAGGTGACTAAATAATAAGGGTGAAGGCTGTCCCTTTAGTAAATAAACCATATATACAATCTAGAATTCCACACTCGTGTCCGTTCTAGATAGTAATAACACTGAGCAAGGTGACTAAATAATAAGGGTGAAGGCTGTCCCTTTTATAAATAAACCATATAACAATCTAGAATTCCACACTCTGTCCGTTCTAGAATAGGTAATAACACAGAGCAAGGTGACTAAATAATAAGGTGAAGTTGTCCCTTTAGTAAATAACCATATATACTATCTAGAATTCCACACTCGTGTCCGTTCTAGTATAGTAAATAACACAGAGCAAGGTGACTAAATAATAAGGGTGAAGGTTGTCCCTTTAGTAAATAAACCATATATACTATCAGGAATTCCACACTCGTGTCCGTTCTAGAATAGTAAATAACACTGAGCAAGGTGACTAAATAATAAGGTGAAGGGCTGTCCCTTTAGTAAATAAACCATATATATAATCAAGATTCCACATCCACACTCGTGTCCGTTTCTAGAATAGTAATAACACTGAGCAAGGTGACTAAATAATAAGGGTGAAGGTTGTCCCTTTAGTAAATAAACCATAATACCAATCTAGAATTCCACACTCGTGTCCATTCTAAATAGTAATCCACAGAGCAAGGTGACTAAATAATAGGGTGAGGTTGTCCCTTTAGTAAATAACCTATAATCAAT
Organism: Hymenochirus boettgeri; assembly: GCA_019447015.1. NCBI lineage: Eukaryota > Metazoa > Chordata > Amphibia > Anura > Pipidae > Hymenochirus > Hymenochirus boettgeri. The sequence goes on along the minus strand of JAACNH010000945.1, from coordinate 10,938 downwards.
CTAAGAATTCCCACACTCTTGTCGTCTAGATAGTAAATACACTGAGCAAGGTGACTAAATAATAAGGGTGAAGGCTGTCCCTTTAGTAAATAAACCATATATATACATCTGAATTCCACACTCGTGTCCGTTTCTGAATAGTAAAATAACACGAGCAGGTGACTAAATAATAAGGGTGAAGGGTGTCCCTTTAGTAATAAACCATATATCAATCTAGAATTCCTCACGCGTGTCCCATTCTAGAATAGTAATTAACACTGAGCAAGGTGACTAAATAATAAGGTGAAGGTGTCCCTTTTAAATAAACCAATATACAATCAGAATTCCACACTCGTGTCCGTTCTAGATAGTAATAACACTGACTGCAAGGTGACTAAATAATAAGGGTGAATTCTGTCCTTTATTAAATAAACCATATATCAATCTCTAATTCACACTCGTGTCCATTCTAGTATAAGTAAATAACCCGAGCAAGGTGACTAAATAATAGGGTGAAGGTTGTCCCTTTAGTAAATAAACCATATATGCATCTAGAATTCCACACTCGTGTCCTTCTAGAATAGTAATAACACTGAGCAAGGTTGACTAATAATAGGATGTGAAGGCTGTCCCTTTAGTAAATAACACCATATTACATCTAGATCCACACTCGTGTCCGTTCTAAGTAAGTAATACACAGAGCAAGGTGACTAAATAATACAGGGTGAAGGCTGTCCCTCTTTAGTAATAAACCATATATACACTAGAAATTCCACACTCGTGTCCGTTCTAGAATAGTAATACACCGAGCAAGGTGACTAATAATAAGGGTGAAGGTGTCCCTTTAGTAAATAAACCAGCATAGACCAACAGGTAAAAACACCACAACTACGTTACGAAACAATAAAAATAAATAATAAAAAAAAAAAAGAAAAAAAAAAAAAAACACATGGAAAAGAATAAAAAAAAAACAAAAAAGCATAGAATAAAATAAACTACAATAAATAATAAACAAAAATAAAAAGATAAAAACCAAACCGCCTCCCCCTCCGCCCCCCCCCGCCTCCTCCCACACCTCCCCTCCTTCCTCCTACCTCTACCTCCTCCCTCCCCCCTCTCTCCCCCCCTCTCTCTCTTCTCCTCCTTCCTCCCCTCACCTTCTGCCTCCTTCTCTCTCTCCTCTCATCCCCTCCCCCTTCCCTCCCCCCCTTCTGTCCCCCCCCCCCCTCCTTCTCCTTCCCTCTCCTTTCTCTCTCCTCTTCCCCCTTACTCCCCTCCCCTCCTCCCTCCCTCTCTCCCTCTCCTCTCTTCTCCCTCCTCCCCTCCCCCCGCCCCCTCCCCTGCACTCCACCCCCCCCCCCCCCCCCCTCCCACCCCCCCTCCCCCATCTCCCTCTCTCCGTCCCCCCTTCCTCCCCCCCTCCTCCCTCCCTCTCCTCCACTCCCCTCCCTCTTCCTCTTTCCCCCCACGCCCTCTACTTCTTCTCCTCCCTCTCCGCCCCCCCCTCTCTCCTCTCCCCCCCTCTCTCTGCCCCCCCCCCCCACCCTCACCCTCCCGCCGCCCTCACCCCCCCCCACCTACCTTCTAATTTCCCCCCTATCACCCTCTCCTCCCATTCCCCCTCCCTTCCCTCATCTCCCCATCCTCCTCCCCGCTTTTCTCTCTCTATCCCTCCCGCTCTCGCCTTCCCCCCTCGTGTCCGGTCTCGTCTCGTTTCCTCCCCCGCGCCGGTCCTCCTACCTCCGGGTGCCGTTTGTCGTCCCCCTTTTCGTCCCTCCCCCTCTCTCCCTCTCGCCTTCCCCCGTCGTGTCCGCTTCTCGTCTAGTCCCTCCCCCCTGACGCCGGTGCCTCCTCCTCCTGGTGCCGGTTTGTCCCTTTCGTCCCTCCACCCCCTCCTCCCTCTCGCCTTCCCCCTCGGTCCTTCGAGAATAGTAATAACACTGAGCCGGTGACTAATATAAGGTTAAGTCTGTCCCTTAGTAATAAACCATATCTTACAATCTAGAATTCCACACTCGTGTCCGTTCTAGTATAGTAAATAACACTGAGCAAGATGCCTAATAATAAGGGTGAAGGTTGTCCCTTTAGTAAATAAACCATATATACAATCTAGAATTCCACACTCGTGTTACCGTTCTAGAATAGTAAATAACACGGAGCAAGGTGACTAAATAATAATGGTGAATGCTGTCCCTTAGTAAATAAACCATTCTTCAATCTAGTAATTCCACACACTCCGTTTCCGTCTAGGATAGTAATAACCCTGACAATGGTGCCTAATAATAAGGGTGAAGGTTGTCCCTTTATAATAAACCATATATACATCAGAATTCCACCCTCGTGTCCGTTCTAGAATCGTAAATAACACTGAGCAATGGTGACTAAAATATACAGGGTGAAGGGCTGTCCCCCTTTCCGTAAATAAAAAACCATGGGTATACAATTCAGAATTCACACTCGTGGTCCGTTCTAGTATAGTAAATACCTGAGGAGTGGCAAGGTGACTACAAATACGGGTGAAGGCTTTCCCTTTAGTAAATACACCATATATACTATCAGAATTCCACCCTCGTGTCCATTTCTAGAATATAAAATAATACCCCAGAGCAAGTTGACTAAAATGAATAGGGTGAAAGGCTGTTCCCTTTATAAATAAACCTATATAACTATCAGGAAATTCCACACCCGTGTCCATTCTAGAATAGTAAATAACACAGAGCAAGGTGACTAATAATAAGGGTGAAGGTTGTCCCTTTCAGTCAAATAAACCATATATCCTATCAGGAATTCCACACTCGTGTACGTTCTAGAATAGTAAATAACACTGAGCAAGGTGACTAAATAATAAGGGTGAAGGCTGTCCCTTTAGTAAATAAACCATATATACAATCTAGAATTCCACACTCGTGTCCGTTCTAGTATAGTAAATAACACAGAGCAAGGTAACTAAATAATAAGGGTAAAGGCTGTCCCTTTAGTAAATAAACCATATATACTAACAGGAATTCCACACTCGTGTCCGTTCTAGTATAGTAAATAACACCGAGCAAGGTGACTAAATAATAAGGGTGAAGGTTGTCCCTTTAGTAAATAAACCATGTATACAATCTAGAATTCCACACTCGTGTCCGTTCTAGTATAGTTAATAACACAGAGCAAGGTGACTAAATAATAAGGGTGAAGGTTGTCCCTTTAGTAAATAAACCATATATACAATCTAGAAAATAACTAATGGTGAAGGTTGTCCCTTTAGGTAAATAAACCTATATACATCAGAATTCCACACCTCTTGTCCTCAGTATATAGTAATAATCACGACAAGGTTGACTAAATATAAGGGTGAAGACTGTCCCTTTAAGTAAATAAACCATATATACATCTTAAATCCACACGCCGTGTCCGTTCAGTAAGTAAAAACACTAGCCAGGTGGACTAAATAATATAAGTGAAGGTGTCCTGTAGTAAATAACACTATATTACAATCTAGAAATTCCACACTCGTGTCCGTTCTAGAATAGTAAATAACCGGAGGCAAGGTGACTAAATACATATGGTTGAAGGCTGTCACCTTTAGTAAATAAACCATATTCAATCTAGAATTTCGCACACGCTCAATGTCCTGTTCTAGTATATTAAAATAACACGAGACAAGGTGACTAAATAATAAGGGTGAAGCTCGTCCCTTTATAAATAAACCATATATACTATCAGAATTCCACACTCGTGTCCATTCCTAGAATATAAATAAACAGAGCAAGGTGACTAATATATAGGTGTGAAGGCTGTCCCTTTAGTAAATAAACCATATATCTAATCAGTGAATTCCCACACTCCGTGTCCATTCTTAGTATAGTAAATACACAGAGCAGGTGACTAATAATAAGGGTGAAGGCTGTCCTTTTATAGTAAATAAACCATATATACATCTAGAATTCCACACTCGTGTCCGTTCTAGTATAGTAACTAACACTGAGCAAGGTGACTAAATAATAAGGTGGAAGGCTGTCCCTTTATTAAATAAACCATATATACAATCTAGAATTCCACACTCGTCTCCGTTCTAGTATAGTAAATAACACGAGCAATGACTAAATAATAATGGTGAAGGTGTCCCTTTTAGTAATAAACCATATATAACAATCTAGATTCCACACTCGTGTCCGTTCTAGAATAGTAAATAACACGAGCCAAGGTGCTAAATAATAAGGGAAGGTTTGTCCCTTTGTAATAAACCATATATTCAATCTAGAATTCCACACTCGTGTCCATTCTAGAATAGTAAATAACACTGAGCAAGGTGACTAAATAATAAGGGTGAAGGTTGTCCCTTTAGTAAATAAACCATATATACTATCAGGAATTCCACACTCGTGTCCGTTCTAAGTATAGTAAATAACACTGAGCAAGGTGACTCAAATAATAGGGTGAAGGTTGTCCCTTAGTAAGATAAACCATAATACAATCTAAGTTCCACCCTGCACGTGTCCTTTCTAGAAAGTAGATAACACTGAGCAAGGTGACTAAATAATAGGGTGAAGGCTGTCCCTTTAGTAATAAGCCCATATATCAATCTAGAATTCCACCTCTGTGTCCTTCTAGTAATAGTAAATAACACGAGCACGGTGACTAAATAATACGGTGAGGCTGTCCCTTTAGTAAATAAACCATATATACATCATGAATTCCCACACTCTGTGTCCATTCTAGAATAGTAAATACACAGAGCAAGGTGACTAAATAAAGGGTGAAAAAGGCTGTCCTTTAGTAAAAAACCATATATACTAATCTGAATTCCACACTCGTGTCCTTCTAGAATAGTAAATAACACTGAGCAGGTGACTAAATAATAAGGTGAAGGCTGTCCCTTTAGTAAATAAACCATATATACAATCTAGAATTCCACACGCGTGTCCGTTCTAGAATAGTAATAACACTGAGCAAGGGTCTAAATAATAAGGGTGAAGGCTGTCCCTTTATTAAATAAACCATATCTCCATCTAGAATTCCACACTCGTGTCCGTCTAGATAGTAATACACTGAGCAGGTGACTAATAATAAGGGTGAAGGTTGTTCCCTTTAGTAAATAAACCATATAACAATCTAGAAATTCCACACTCGTGTCCATTCTAGATCGTAGATAACTGAGCAAGGGTGACTAATAATAAGGGTGAAGGCTTGTCCCTTTAGTAAATAACACCATAATACTATCAGGAATCCACACTCGTGTCCTTCTAGTAAGTAATAACACGAGCAAGGTGACTAATAATAGGGTGAAGCTGTCCCTTTAGTAAATAAACCATATATTCACTAGAATCCACACTCGTGTCCATTCTAGAATAGTAGATACCACGAGGCAAGGTGACTAAAATAATACGGGTGAAGGCTGTCCCTTTAGTAATAAACCATATATACAATCTAGAAATTCCCACACTCGTGTCCGTTCTAGTATAGTAACTACACACGAGAGCAAGGTGCTAAATAAATAAGGGTGAAGCGTTGTCCCTTTAGTAATTCAATACATCAGAATTCCCACACCTCGTTGTCCGTTCTAGTATGGTAAATAACACATCAGCACGGTGACTAAATCATAAGGGTTTTGAAGGCTTCCCTTTAGTAAATAAACCATATCACTATCAGAATTTCCACACTCCGTGTCCGTTCTATATAGTAAAAAACAAGATAGTGACTAAATAATAAGGGTGAAGGGCTGTCCCCTTTGTAAATAACCATATATAACACAATCCCACGTGGTCAATACGTAACTGACTATAATATAGGGATCCCTTATAACTAACTCAGTTACTCGTTCCCGTTCTAGTATAGTAAATAAACAGAGCAAGGTGACTAACATAATAAGGGTGAAGTTGTCCCATTAGTAAATAAACTATATCATCTAATAATCCACACTCGTGTCCATCTAGTATAGTAAATACCAACACTAGCAGGTGACTAAATAATAAGTGTGAATGCTGTCCTTTTTAAATAACCCATATATACATCTAAATTCCACACGTCGTGTCCTTCTAGAATAGTAAATAACCACTGAGCAAGGTGACCAAATTAATAAGGTTGCAAGGCTGTCCCTTTAGTAAATAAAACCATATATACTAATCAGGAACCACACTCGTTTCCAGTTCTAGAAGTAAATACACACTGAGCAAGGTGACTAAATATAAGGTGAAGGCTTCCCGTTTCGTAAATAAACAATTACTAACACCTTTAGTAAATAAACCATATATACTATCAGGAATTCCACACTCGTGTCCGTTCTAGAATAGTAAATAACACTGAGCAAGGTGTGTTTGTGCTGCAGATTTTAAAACTTAATAATGTCAATGAAGAGGACATTGTTGTTTTTTTACTTAACCTTTAAATATGTCACATTTATTAAAGGTAGGTCAGTTGGTGTGTGTGTATTCATATCAGGTTGGGGGATAAAATACTAACTATTTGATGATTGGTCAAAATTAGTTTTTTTGACTTTAATAGGGTGAAGGTGGTCCCTTAGTAAATAAACCATATATACAATCTAGAATTCCACACTCGTGTCCGTTCTAGAATAGTAAATAACACAGAGCAAGGTGAACATTCCACCCTCGTGTCCGTTCTAGTTATGTAAATACACTGAGCAAGGGTGACTAATAATAAGGGTGACGGCCTGTCCCTTTAGTAATCACCATATATACAATCTAGAATTCCCCACTCGTGTCGTTCTAGTATAGTAAATAACACTGGAGCAGGTTACTAATAATAAGGTGAGGTGGTCCTTTGTAAATAAACCATCTATACAATCTCGAATTCCCACTCGTGTCCGTTCTAGAATATTAAATAACCAGAGCAAGGTACTGAAATAATAAGGGTGAAGGTTGTCCCCTTTATTCAATAAACCAATTACAATCTAAATTCCACACCGTTTCATTCTAGAATAAGTAGATAACACTGAGAAGGTGACTAAATATAAGGTTGAAGGCTGTCCTTTGTAAATAAACCATATAAACTATCATGAATTCCACACTCGTGTCCTTCTAGTATGTAAATACACAGATCAGGTGACTAAATAAATAAGGGTGAAGGCGGTCCCTTTAGTAACTAAACCATATATTCACTCTAGAATTCCACCTCGTGTCAACATTCCTAGAATAGTGATACACGAGGCAAGGTGACTAAATAATAAGGGTGAAGGCTGTCCACTTAGTAAATAAACCATAATATACAATCGAGAATTCCCTACACTCGGTCCTTCTATATAGTCACTAACACTGAGCACGGTGACTAAAAATAGGGTGAGGCTGTCCCCTTTAGTAAATAATTCATAGAGTCCAATCTAGAATCCCACACTCGTGTCCATTCTAGTATAGTACATCACACAGATCAAGGTGACTAAAAATAAGGGTGAAGGTGTCATTAGTAAATAAACCATATATACAATCTATAATTCCCACTCGTGTCGTTCTAGATAGTAATAACACGGAGCAAGGTGAACTACATAATACGGTGAATGTTGTCCCTTTAGAACTAACCATATATACCATCTAGAATTCTCCCACTCGGGTCCGTTCTAGAATAGTAAATAACACAGAGCAAGGTGACTAAAATATAAGGGTGATGTTGTCCCTTAGTAAATAAACCATATATACATCTACTTCCACACTCGTGTCCATTTCTAGCATAGTAGATAACACTGAGAAAGGTGACTAATAATCAGGGTGAAGGCTGTCCCTGTAGTAACTAACACCATATATACTATCAGGAATTCCACACTCGTGTCCATTCTATCATAGTACATAACACTGAGCAAGGTGACTAAATAATAAGTGAATGTGTCCCTTTAGTAAATAAACCCTATTTCAATCTAGAATTCCACACTCGTGTCCATTCTAGAATTAGTAGATAACAAACTGCGCAAGGTGACTAAAATAATAAGGGTGAAAGGGCTGTCCCTTAGTAAATACCATATAATACACTCTAAATTCCACACTCGTGTCCATTCTAGATAGTAAATAACACAGAGCCAGGTGACTAACTAATAGGGTGAAGTTGTCCCTTTAGTAAATAAACCATATATAAATCTAGATTCCACACTCGGGGTCCGTTTATATAGTAATCACACAGAGCAGGTGACTAAAAATAAGGGTGAAGGCTGTCCCTTTACGTAAATAAACCATATATACATCAGAATCCCACACTCGTGTCCGTTCAATTATAGTAAAAAACACAGGCAAGGTGTACTAAATAATAAGGGTGGGAAGGCTTGTCCCTGTAGTAAAATACCATAGATACAATCTAAATTCCACAACTCTTGTCCTTTCTAGAATAGTAAATAACACTGGCAAGGTACTAAATAATAAGGGTGAAGCTGTCCTTTAGTAATAAACCATATATCCAATCTAGAATTCCACACTCGTGTCCGTTCTAGTATAGTAAATAACACGAGCAGTGACTAAATAATAAGGTAAGGTTTTCCCTTTAGTAAATAAACCATATATACAATCTAGAATTCCACCATCGTGTCCATTCTATAATATAATACCACTGAGCCTTTGACTAATAAATAGGGTGCAGGCTGTCCCTTTAGTAAATAAACCATATATACAATCTAGAATTCCACACTCGTGTCCATTCTAGAATATAAAATAACACGAGCAAGGTGACTAAATAATCGGGTGAAGGTGTTCCCTTTAGAAATAAAAAAACCCATACTACATTAGAATTCACACTCGTCCGTTCTAGAATAGTAATAACACGGAGCAGGTGACCTAAATAATAAGGTGAAGGCTTTCCTTTTAGTAAATAAACCATATATACAATCCTAATTCCACACTCGTGTCTGTCTAGAATAGTAAATAACACTGAGCAAGTGAACTAAAATAATAAGGTGGGCTGTCCCGGGAGTACATAAACCAATAGACAATCTAGAATTCACCTCGGGGCCGGGCGCGAAGAGGAAAGAACAGGTGTGTGTGGGGGGGGGGAACAGGTGAGTAATATAAGGGTGAAGGCTGTCCCTTGAGGAAAGAAACCATATATACTACAGGAATTCCACACTCCGTGTCCCGGGCTAGTAAGTATAAACAGAGCAGGTGCTAAAATAAGGGTGACGGTTGTCCCTTTAGTAATAACCATATCTTCTATCAGGAATTCCACAACTCGTGTACGTTAGAATAGTAAATAACACTGAGAAGGTTGACTACAATACTAGGGTGAAGCGGTCCCTTTAGTAAAATAAACCATATAATAATCTAGAATCCACACTCGTGTCCCGTTGTTAGATAGTAAATAACCACTGAGCAAGTGAACTAATAATAATGGTGGAAGGTTGGTCCCTCCCCCCATCGATCCACCACTTTTAGTAAATAACCATATATACCATCTAGACTTCCACACTCGTGTCCATTCTAGAATAGTAATAACACAGAGCAAGGGTGACTAATAATAAGGGTGAGGTTGTCCCTTTAGTAAATAAACCATATATACTATCATGATTCCACACTCGTGTACAGTTCATAGATGGAATACACGAGGCAAGGTGACTAATATAAGGGTGAAGGCTGTCCCTTGAGTAAATAAACGACATATATATAATCTAAATTCCACACTCGTGCTCGTTCTAGACTATTAAATAACACTGAGCAAGGTGACAAATTCTAGGGTGAAGGTTTTCCCTTTAGTAAATAAACCATATATACAATCTAGAATTCACAACTCGTGTCCATTCTTAGAATAGTAAATAACACGCGCAGGTGACTAAATAATAAGGGTGAAGTTGTCCCCTTTAGTAAATAAACATTATCCTATCAGGAATTCCACACTCGTTTACGTTCTAGAAATAGTAATACACGAGCAAGTGACTAAATATAAGGGGTGAAGGTGTCCTTTAGTAACTAACCAATATTACAATCTAGAATCCCACACTCGTGTCCATTCTAGTATAGTAAATAACACAGAGCAAGGTGACTAAATAATAAGGGTGAAGGTTGTCCCTTTAGTAAATAAACCCATATATACACTAGATCCACACTCGTGGTCCGTTCTAGAATAGTAAGATAACACTGACAAGGTGACTAAATAATAAGGTGAAGGCCTGCTCCCTTAAAGTAAATAAACCCATATATCAATCTAGAATTACCCACTCGTGTCCGTTCTAGTATAGTAAAATACACAGAGCAGGTAACTAATCTAAGGGTAAGCTGGCCCCTTTAGTAAATAAACCAATAACTAACAGGAATTCCACACTCGTCCGTTCTAGTATTAGTAATAACACTGAGCAAGGTGAACCAAAAAATAAGGGTGAAGTTGTCCCTTTAGGAAATAAACCATATATACAATCTAGAATTCCACACTCGATGTCCGTTCCTAGTATAAGTTAATAACACAGAGCAAGGTGACTAAATCATAGGGTGAAGTGTCCTTTAGTAATACACCATATATACAATCTAGAATTCCACACCTCGTGGTCCGTCTAGGATAGTAAATAACACTGCCAAGGTGCCTAAGATAAGGGTCGAAGGTTTATCCACATTTTGTTCATTTTATTTAGAGAATTCTATGACAGTTTTATTCAAATTTAGTTTCATATTTAAAGGAAATTAGAGAATTCATATTTAGTATTCCTATACAAGTACAACTAAAATAATGCAATATCTCTTTATTACTGCAGGGTTGATAAGGATGTTATACAAATGTAATACCGGTACCTCTTCTCCGGGAGCCACACCTGGAGGAGGCTCCATCTCCCAATCAGCTTACTAATACAGACATATATGTGTTCCAGGAAGGCAACCACAGTGCAAGAGTAATAGGATAAAGCTTTATCTAGGCATTTAAAAACATTGGTGCAACATGTACAAAAAATTGCCTTGGGGCAGAGCCTGTTCCTGTCCAACCCTGTTCTTTGTACATGCTGCATCAATCTTTTTTGTACATGCTGCACCAATCTTTTTTGTACATGCTGCACCGATC